>BJBW01004586.1:48624-223567 GCA_004320125.1 Scolopax mira | reverse complement strand
GACCTCAGCACAGGACAGACAAGGACCTGTCAGAACAGGTCCATCAGAGGACCACAAAGATGATCAGAGGGATGGAGCACCTCCCCTATGAGGACAGGCTGAGGGAGCTGGGGTTGTTCAGCCTGGAGAAGAGAAGGCTTCGGGGAGACCCTAAAGCGTCCTTCCAGTACCTGAGGGGGCTACAGGAAGGCTGGGGAGAGCCTGTTTCCAAAGGCCTGCAGGGACAGGACGAGGGGCAATGGTTTTAAACTGAAGAAAAGCAGATTTAGATTGGATCTTAGGAATAAGTTCTTTCCAATGAGGGTGGTGGAGCACTGGAACAGGTTGCCCAGGGAGGTGGTTGAGGCCCCTTCCCTGGAGACATTCAAGGGGAGGCTCGAGGAGACCCTGGGCAACCTGGTCTAGTTGGGGGTGTCCCTGTGCAGAGGGTTCCCTATATACCGAAAAGAAATAAGCACTTCCAAAGACTCCCTTGGAGCATTTCAGAAGGAAGTTGACAACACCTGAAGATCTTTTTAGATTCAGAATAGCCTGACAGGAGGAAACCCTCTGTCAGGGCCATGATTCATCCCATTTTGATCAAGTACACAGCCCTCAGGAAATGCTTATTTCTCTTCATTGACCAGAAGAGTAGTATGAGATTTTTAGCCCACAACCTCACATTCATATTCTGAATGCCTAAAGGTAGGTAGGATGGATCTTCCACCTAAGATGTTCAACCAAATTTAAATAAGCTGACCAAGTGCAGTTATTGCCACTATAGAGACCTACTTAGGGGGGAAGATGGACAGAAGCAATAAAGCATTTCCAGCTTCCTTTCCTACTTGTGTAGTGCTTCAAGACCAAACAGCATACCATTTCTAGTGCTACAACAACAGGAATAATTCATAAAAATATATACAATAGCTGAATATCCAATTGTGTATTAGTTTAACAAAATTTGAAACCAAAAAGTTAGGTATTGCTCTCTATAAATACTACTAATGCTGCCAGGCACCAGCTCCGAGTAAAACCTGCAAACAGGCCTCATTTAGAGATAACTATCAATATTGTCTTCTTACTCAAACATTCCCTACTGCAAACACTGCTGATTCCAATAAGGACGGGCATGGAACCAAATAACTAAGATTTTGATTTTGCAAACTCCAACAGCACGACTGCAGGCTTTGTTTAATTAGAGGAGTGCCAAAGGATGACAGCTATGTATAATAGGGGCTGTGTTGAATGGCCACAGAGATGCTGTTCAAGTGCAATACACTGCAGGGTGAAGCTAAGCTACTGCTATAAAGGACACCACGTGAGCGTATGGTTCCTGGATCCATCCATGGATCACTATGGAGTGATCCAGGTTGTGTGACGCTCTGACAAGCTTCAATTCTTTAAAAGCAACAGTAAAGTCAGTGAGTTAATTTTTAGCATTCTACCGTATTGCACAAGGATTCATAGACAGTGTATGACATTAGCTTTATACTTTCTGAAGTGCAGTAAATACATAATAAATAAATAAATACATTATAAAGACACAATAAATATAGTATTTTGAAAAATACTGAACTAATACACAGCACTAGCTCTGCTCTGTATTACTGATAATATAAGTTTTTGGAGTTTTGTTTGGTTTGGGTTTTTTGTTTGTTTGAGGGTTTGGGGGGGTGTGTGTTTGGATGTTTGTTTTTGTGGAGGACTGGGAGATTGTTTTGGGTTTCTTTGTTTTTGGTTTTGTTTTTTTGTTTTTTTTTTTTTTTAAAGTTTGAATAGCCTACATGGAACCTTCAATGTGTAAGAAGGAGCTGATTCATTGGACAAGATAGAACATTGAATGTAGCAATTAGGAACCTTCTCAGCCACAAAACTGGGTTAATAATATGGGGTTTTCCAACTGGAAGCAGAAAGCAGTAACCTTTCTATTGGGCTACGAGTTCTTTTCACATACTTGCTCAATCACTAAAGTTTCCAACAAACCACTATTTGAAAACTAAAGTTCATTACTATATTTGAAATAACATAAATGAAAACTTAGCAGAAATTTCAGCAAAACAAAAAAAAAGTCAGACTGGAACAGGAATTATTTAAAAATATATATATCTTATGAACTAGAACATATGCAATTTCTACTACAAATGTCACATACAAAATTTGAGAACTTTTGCTCTAAAACTGTAATTTCAGCTGTACTCAAGAACTCTACCTGTCTCCACATAAAAATATTCCCTCGAAGATAACCATGTTATACATTGTTTGAAAGACAGAAACGTAGTATGTAATTAAAGCTTAACAGGTACCGAAACTCTTCTTTGCAAGACAACCTGAACAATGGATCATATATGGTAACAAGTTATATTTCTGCATTTGAAAATTAAACAGAATTCCTGTGGGAGGGAAAAGTGGGACTGGTTATTTCATCTGCTCAATAATAATGAACTGTTATATCTCGGATATGCAAAACATTAATAAGCAATGAGTAACTAGTTAATTTTTTAACCAACCCCGCAGCAGTTTACAGTAGCTCTTTGATGTCACTAAGATATGGATGTCATAAACCACAAAGCGATGTATAGAATGATGTGCTTTTCTTTCCCCACCCATGTTGCAGCTCAGGACAGTCAAACAGGCTGGATCCTGTAGATAAAGTTTTCTGCAATCCTCTAACATGACAGCTCTCTTCCACCCTGCGTTATAAATAAGCTATTTCCTTTTGAAATAACTTACATGTGAAATCTAACAGCTGTCCTGTTTGCTGCTCCATTCCAATGATCAGTGAGCCTTGGGTATGTCAGTTATGGAAACATAATCCACCAAGAATTAAAAAAGATGCTGCTAAACACTGCAGGTTTTACACAGTGTTTTGGGGGCTAGTCACTAACAAACATATCTGCTCAATAACTTTGGCTACATTTGCTATATTGAAATACATATTTATTTCCACAGCTTCCAATAATGTGCACAAAAATATTCTTTACTGCAGTTCAGTTTTTGAGACAACAAGGGATAATGCACAGGTTTAAGGGCCTGTATATATATATGAAAATTAAAAACCAGACAAGCTGGGTAGCAAGCAAAATACAGGAAGTTTATAGTGGTTTAAACACAAAACCTCTTCTGAAGCTACCTTCTGTACTTCTGTAAGCTTAGCCTTAACAATTTGTTTTTTAATACAATTAGTATTTGATTTATGGAGAAAAATTAAGACTTTGCATATGTGAGGTTTGGATCTTTGTGTCCTGGAAATTAACACAGTTCCACACAATAATTACTGCCTACAATTTCTTATGACTCTAAAGAGAAAGACTCTAAAGAGGAAGTACCAACTTCTAGTTAGCTTCCAGTACCATAATCAGAATTTGCACTGAATAATCCATCTCCTTTTCTTCTATGAAGATGAGATGCTGGAAGGAAGCTACAGGAGGTTCTTCTCTTACAGAAAGATGGATGGAGC
Source organism: Scolopax mira (assembly GCA_004320125.1). NCBI lineage: Eukaryota > Metazoa > Chordata > Aves > Charadriiformes > Scolopacidae > Scolopax > Scolopax mira. Next base: position 220,131 of record BJBW01004586.1, on the reverse strand, counting down.
ATTTATTCCATAAACAGTACATTGCAGAGACTTTCAATCTCAAAAAACTACTAGTAAAAAGAGAAGTTTAAAGTGCTGAAAATGAAGACAAATGAAAAGTAAAAGATGGCAGAATAGAAAAGACTTTCCCTGAGGATTATTAGAAGTTATTAAATATTCATAAAGGATGTGCTATTCCTAGTCCCAACCTTTTTTTTTCCCCTCTTAATGTCACTCTGATTACAGAAAGATCTCTGAAAAAGCCACACTTCAAAGTTCAGAAGTCCTCCTAGCTCTCCCCCCTTCAAAAACTGTTACCAATGAATTTAATTTCTCTCTGATCAAAGGACTGCTTCCAACAGCCTGAGAATACAGGTGGCTTCCTGTCCTGAGACCTAAAGAACACATGCAACATATTGAGAAAGTTTCACCACTGTAATCCATGTGTTATGGAGTCAAGGCAATGACAAACATACATAGCTTACTGTAATTGCAATTAAGCAGTTATCTGATGCCACGTATACAAAGACTAAGCTTAGAAATTAAATTCTAATACGGAATGCCAAAAAGTAAGCATTTTTCAGAAATAGGAACTTGAGCATAAGTACTTTTTACATAGATGTAGTGTTTCTTACAAGAACTGAAAACAAGCACTGATATCCTCCAATAACACACTGAACTGCTGCTCATGTAGTTCTCGAGCTGCACTCCTTGTACGAAAGGAGCACGAGAAGCTCATGAAGTCAAGTGAAAGACTCATGATTTTACATGCAACCAGGAGACAGCTACCCTATGCATGATAACCATTGAACTGAGTGTCTCACAAATGCTATGGAAATGCAGTAGCTGATGATTTGGTTAGTGATGTCAAGATAGATGTGAGTTTGGCTGTCTGAGTTTATACTGAAACAATCTATTACTAAGGAATAAAAAAAGTTTGAAATATAGAACATGTTAGAAAGCGCTGGTTCCAGAAAAAGGTGGCAGTAAGTATTTTTGCAGTGATGGATCAGTTTTCATATACCAGTTTTTGGAAATGTTTGCTATAAACTTTCTGTGATATTCACAAAATGGTACATACAGGTTTGAGAGACTGCAGAAAGAGGAGAGATTATGTACATATACACAAATGTGTATATACATACCTGACAGCTCTGAGTAATCCTTTCAGTGTCAAACATTTCTTACAGGTTCCATCAAATAAACACTCTCAGGGAAAAAAAAAGAAGAAAAACCCAAACAAAACACACACACACACACTCCAACATTAATCCTGTTCATTTCACTGCCTTTCTTTGCAAACATACATTATTTACACTATTAGTTATCGAGTGCTTAGGAAGCTGCAAGATGCATAAACTAACACCTTTCAAATACCAGATATCCACATACACTTGTTATTTGCCCTTTGTACCTCAGCGTGCCTCAGTAATAAATCAGAAAAAAATTCATCCCAAAGAAAAATGTGATCTGTATTTTCATTCAGCTTTCAGTTTTGTGCTGAAACTGATAACACGGGCACTTGGAGAAGTTGCTTTCTTTAAGTGAAATTTTTATCCACTATATGCTACATGACTATTAAATAAAATCTGCACTAGCTCTTTTAGTCTGCACAACTGGACCTGGGCTGCAGAGCAAGTTATTAGATAACTTGAATCAAGATCCTTTAATTATCTGCCTCAGACCCCCAACAGTTCGCAGCTGCTAAAAACCTTGTTATTTGACTCTAGAACTACTTAAGAACTGGAATGTCAGGATTTCATACACATGAAAAATGATGTCTGATAAGAAAATCAACTTAGTCATTACAAGATGCAAATGAGAAGTCAGTGACAGCTGCTTCTGTTGATATCCCACGTGAATGAATTTTTTATTTTAGTTCATAAAATTCAACTGAGAGCTCTGAACGGGAGCGAGTAATCTTTTTATAGCAGGAGATTAATATTGAAACATTTAACCATTAAATCACATCATTAGGGGAAATAATTAGCCACTTCACACAGAAAAAACAAGCTACATATCAAAAGGCAGTTTATGAAATGTTTTAAAATATTTTGTTTGAATGAATGGGATGTATCAGAAAAAAAGTCTACAATCATTTTATTTCCCTGCTTAGAAAAAGTTTAAAAGGACCATAAAATAAGGCTTCACTGGGGGCCTACTCGGTTTTCAAGAGGATTTATCTTTGCTTAATACATTAAAACCAGTCTGTTAAATGTCATTAATAAACGGTCTTCTGGAAAGACTGGAGGGTTCAACCAGTGGACATAACCTAGTGTTTTGCATGTATACTTATTTTTTAATTAAGCAAATTTGGTTCTAAGTAGCCAAGGAACGTTAACTCGGAGATATAATCAGAGCAAGTAGTGAACAGGGTGAGTAGAGAGAATCACATGACAAAGCTCTGTCTAGAGAAGGTGACATTTAAGTAGATCAGGGCAATATTCTGACAAACATGACCAGAGCATGAGGTAGTTTGTATTCTTGGTTGATATACTGTTATACCAGGCACTACACTCTCCTTTACCCATGTTACAAGCTTTCAATACATTTGTTACTCAAGTCCTACTTGTTATAGTAGGGGATTAAACGTCCTAAATTACATACCACATACTGGAAAGTCACAAGATACCCAAAGAACTGGACAATTCATATTTAGAAATAATATCCAAGTTGTGGCATGTATCGAGCTTGAACTCTGTATAACAGATTCCAATTCTAAATCAACACACAAAATTAATATACATCCCCTTATCCCCCACAAAATTAGGACTTATCTACCTTCAAGAATAAACTCACTAAAAAAAAATTAAAATTTTCTAGAGCTTGCACCTTCAAGCATTTTTCTCAGTATTTGTAAACAACAGAAAAGAAGGGCAATGCAAATTCCCCCTGAGACCTGCTCCTCTGTTTACCTTAATTGCAAAGCCTTTAATTTATATATTTTTTGTTATTTTTGTGCACTGTAAAATCTTGCATCTTGGTTTCTCATAATGTATTATTAGACACAACTTTATGTTGCCACACATCCGGCACCATCATGCCCACCATTTGCTTAAGCCACGATGAAAAATCAGGCCTGCTTGTAGGAAGCCATTCATCTTTATCCCTAAAATTGAATTTGGCTGTCATTCCAAAAAATTTCTGTGCAACATTAAAGATAATGCAATAGCACAGTAACGGGGAAATTACTTTTCTTCTTAATGCCTCATTACTGATATTGCTAGTATTGTATATCTGCATCTGATACAAAAAGTATCTCAAGGGAAGTTTTAGGAACACAAATGATAAATAATTTTGCTCTCGTTTATCTAAAAAGAAACACAGAGATTTGTGTATTTATAAGCCATTAAAAGTATTACCAAATGCCATATTCTTTGATTGCCTCATGATAAGATAGAAGTCATCGTTATAAGTGTCCAGAAACTTCCATTATCAACAGCAATACAAATCAGGTACCTTAGGTATTGCAGCAGCTGGCTTGTTTAGTGCAAGCCAAAGCCTGCAAAAGGTGAATGAAATCACTTAAGTTTCATTGCATGCACCAAACATCACCTTTATTTAATACTTCCTAAAATAGTAAAAGAAATAATAAAGCCTCAGAAACTGTGTATCAGGAGAAACAAAACTGTAAATGAGAAGATTTGAGATTTAATCTTGATTTTCACAGCACACTTCCATGGTTTCAGAATGAGAAGTGATCCTCCCTTCTTATTATCTTAGCCTGTAAAGTTGAGGAGTGGGAAAAAAATCCAAATGCTTGCTACTTTTACATCCTATTCCACTAAATACATAAGGATGACAGACACAGCCTTCAGTCTGTGAACAGTCCAGTTTGAGAGTGCAGTTATGCTGCACAGGCACCCACTAACCAAGTTTTCTCTTATGCCTGGGCCACGCAGGGCTCCAGCAACAGAAAGGTATCGGGACTTACATCTGTCCTTTATACTCCATCCTACGGCAGCTGGTGGATCTCAAACAAAGCAGTCAACTTACATTTTTAGAACTCATTGGTAAAAACACTCTGCAATGAAAAGTTCATTAAGTAAGGATTAAAAGACCAAGATTTGAAACTAATATCACAGCTTCTTTTAAACCACAGGATTTAGGAAATCTGGACATGTCCTGAAGTCCTTCCAGGGAAGGTAAAGCTTTTTCACATATCACAGCCCTTCACCTATGTCAGATGTCCAGAACCAATATGCCCATCTCAAAAAATACCAAAATAGAATAAAAATAATTTCTTAAAATACTACTCCCCTATTACCATTCCTACAAATATATTGAATTTCAAATATAGTGAAGTTGGGTCTTACCCCAGTCCTATTCTTGTTAGTTATTCCACAATATCTATGTTACAATTGTGACAAATACAAAAGGTGCACAGGAACCTAAACAAGTCTTCAGTACTATATAACCATCATTTAAACACCAGAGAGCAGTCAATCATCATCTTTTTAATAAAAACATCATTTTATTCCACCAAAACTTAGTACTTTAAGAAAATTTAGATGACTCTAACTTAATGTACCCTAGCACTATATTCCTTTCAGAATTTCTATTGCACATTTAGTAAACAATACATAAAATCAGCTTTATACAACCAACAATATATTTCTATTACAGAAAAAGAAGACTATAGAAAGGAAAGGTTCAATGCTTATGCCAAAGTGTGTGATAAAGGATTTTAAAACCATCTGGATAATTTAAGTACTTATTCCTCATACTGAAAAACCAGATTATGTATTATCTTTTGGGGAATGCACTTTCATTGTACATTTTCAAGAAAAATAAGTGATTTGTAAATATTAGCTAAACCTGATATGTATACGATTGTATGGTTTCATGTTTCTTGCAGAGAAATTGCCTCGATGATTACACTAAGTCAGCGTGACTAAACACAACGCTGTGGGGAACATGGGCCATACTCATCTTCAGACCCAAAGGAGAGTTTTCTTTAAGTAAAGTTGCCTTTTACCTCTTCTAAGATCATTTAATGAAGATGTTCCTCAACTAATTTCTTGACTGGGTGTTAGCAGCAGAACATAATGATGTCGAGAGGAAAAACCTCAAGCAAGACTCCTGATCTTGTTAAAAATAATACATATTTCCAGTAGAAGTAAAGTTAACATTAAAATCAAATCAGGTATCAAATGGTTGTGAAGTTGAACTGGACAATGCTCTGAACGGAAAAACATTTGCTTCCTTCTTTCTCCTGACACTAAAAGGAGACTCCATCAATACTGCTTCTAAATTAAGCAGCTTGGTTGAGTAAAACAATGTGGGGTCAGTAGGGAATTCCCCACTCCATCTTCACTGTTTTACAATATGGCCACAGTAGAACTTCCCGTAGGTACTTTCTTCACTCTGTTCAAGTGACAGGTCTGTCATTTCCCCCCCACCCCACCCTAAGATGTTTGCCCTGTAAAAATTTTGTTTCTTCCCTCCTAAGCCCTGAAGCACCAATATAAAACGATGCAATTTGTGATCAGAAATCACTTAGATTTTCAAGTTCAAGTTACAACGGCCTGAGTTCTGTTCCTTTATTCCTTCAGGAAACTTATCAAATGTCATTAGCTGATGAGCAGAAGGTAGCAAACCTAAATATTTTCCCAGGCCAAGCTCCCAATACAAAAAAGGATCATATTCTAAACACCTACAACAAGTAGGTTTTAACAATACAGGGTATTTTGTCATTTCATTTAGGACCAGTATTCTGGCTGTATAGATAAAAAGGGCATAGTGTATTTGGAACTGTCTAAAAAGTGAAAATAACTTATTTAAATGGCAATATATTATTATTGATTCATCCAGCTCTCAGAAGCACTATATTCCTGAAGTCCTGGTGCTTTTCAGACATTCACTCAGTAAAGACAACTAATATTCATGGAAAAGTTTTCCTATTTCCTTTATGCTTAAGTGGGGAGGGAAGAGAAAGTGGGCAGGCACAGTGATAATATGAGCAATATCATAGGAAAGGGGCAAACCAACACACTTGCTGCATTTTAATGTGTTTCCTTACTTTTGTTATCAGATCAACAAGGCTCCATCATAAGTTAGAAGTTTTTTTCTTAATTCAAGCTTTACAGTTAAAAACCACACAATAACAACCAACCTTTCCATAGACTTAATAAAAAAATACATCAGATAATTTTGCTAAACCAACTTTCTTACTTTTTTGGTATATTGTATAAGAGTCTTCCCCCCATTTCTTAGGCCGATGGGTGCATAGGAACTCAGAGACGCCAAGTTACAAACATATTCCATACCTAAATGATTTTACTCTATACATCTAACCCATATGCATTTTAATTCCAGATAGTCTATTTACAACAGCCTCCAAAAGGTGTTCAATTTTTTAAAGACAGGAAGAAAGAGGAACATCTTCGGGGTGGGGGGCAGGAAGGGGCACGCGCAGGGGAATTTGTGTAATACTTTGATTAGGAAAAATATTGATGTTTTACCTCACAAACAATATTTCAGTGCCCAATGTTCTCACTATGCTCTTGGAGACATGTTGCTTGAAAAAGTCTTACCTGCTACAATAAAAAGAAATTATAGACACTTGCTATGTAACACTCCAACCAGCCATTGAGTTGAATGAGTCAATCCTCATAATTACCCTTTTCCTATCTTCCTTACCCCAAGTACTGATAGCTATACAGAAATTCTACAATGGGACCATCTATTTGGAACCTATACCTGCAGTTTACACTCTCCATCGCTCCAAATGTGTCTGTGTACATCTGTACTACAATACATGCTTAAAACAGAGCACTGGAACCATCACACATAAAGCTCTGGTGGAAGAGGGAACTTTTGGAGTGAGATTTTTGTTAAGAGAGAAGGTTAACTGACCTGTTTTCTTCTACAAAGAGAAGAGGAAATCAGCCTTACAATTTTATGTGTATCCATCAACAAAGCTATAACCACCTTCATGAAACACATTCTGTCAAACTGGCTTCCTCTGAAGTAATCACTATTCTGAAAACACTGCACTGGGATCCACCAGCCTGAAACTGTAGAGTGCTACTGAAGTGAGTTTTATGCCCCAGTATCAATGTACATTATGGAACCATCTGGTTGTCTCTGCAGTGTGTGGGAAAAAAAGCAGGTTAAGCTATTGGGCAGAAACATCAATGCAGTATGCTGGAATGCTTTGCAGCTAAAAGCATTTGGTAACATAAGCACTTGATATTCAAGAGACTGAGCTCATATACAGGAGGAAAAAGAAGAACAAATACAAATCAAGATGTTAAACTTTGAATTTGTTCCCTCTTAAGGTAGAGCCACACCAAGTCTCTCTAGTGGTAAGTATAAATGTTTATCCTGAACTGTATTATTTAATATTTCAATCATTTAGTTTTAAAGCAACTAAACTACACCAGATTCCCACAATGCCAGTTCATTTTTGGCAATAATTAGATCACATGGCCAGCACTACCAAAGGCATACACTCAGAAACCAGAAGTACAAGATCCTAAGATACCCAGGGCCACTAGATTTTTCTGAAGATGATTTGAAAAGATCCATATTGGTTTATACTGGAAATTAAGGATAAGTATCCTGCAATCTTTTAAAAGTGAGAAGTTTAAAGATTAGCATCTCCCAAAGAGCAGGTTTTCTTCAGCATGCGAAAACCAGCATGTGTCATGGTGCTTCACAGACAGGTAACTATGACGCAGTATAATTAAAGAACAAAACAAAAGTTTGAGCTGTTTTAATTTCAGTTCAATAATGTTCCTTTTCTAAGACAGACTTGTGTATCACTTCTACCTCTTAAAACAAACCATTGGATTTAGACCCAGGCATTCTCACTATCTGGGTTATTTTCAATGTACCTCTACATTTTCATACAAGATTCTTTATTACAAGATCCCATGGGGTGGTTCTTTGCGCTTCATATTTAATTTTTTCTACTACTTGTATTATTTGTTCTGCAACTTTTTGAAAGTATGTTCATCGTTCTTGTTTGGAATATACCAGCATATAGGAGATGCAGACAATTCTCTCCTTTTCTCCACGCACCAATATGCCCTTCCTAGAGAAACCAGTAAGTGCACCTGACTATTGTGTGAATTCACCTAGAATTATGGAACTTGTATTTGCTGCATTTTTGACTAATCAATAAAAATCACTTAGTGTCTCCTTTTCTTCTCGGTCCCCAACTTCTACGACAGAAGGCAGTGGTCACATTCCACTTACTGAGGCCATTGCCTGCCATGGACTGACATGCCCACAGACACCCTCACTGAATTACAGCTTCTTTACTAGTGCTGCTGACTGCAATTGGTTGCTATGTTTGCCCCCACCTGTCCCTCCCCTTTTCAGGGTGGGCATCCAACTGCCAATGAACTTGTAAAACAGCATTTTGCCACACTCTAAGATTTGTTTCACCCAAGAGCAACAGTTAAATGCAGCAGATTTGTGCACACTTCTTGTGCACAGCAATCTTGTAGAAAAAGCAGCACAGCAAGAGCTGCTGCATGTCATTTACCTGTAGCATGTTTTGTTATTTCTCTCCATATCTCATCAAGAGACATTACTGAACCCTGGAATTTGGACTCCAGTTACAAGCCAACCATGATTGCTTACTGTAGGAGTAAATGCCACAAGACTGAAAATTTCACCTTTTTCATCAAGGTGAACAGCAGCGTATAAACTATTCAAAACCAATCCTAACATTCTTTTTTTGTAATTTGATTTGGATGAAAAACATAAGGGAAAAGGAGCAAGATCATTGTACTTCAAGAAGACTGAACTGCATACATGAAAATGATTAGCCATGATTAGAGCAATTCAGTGGTGAATTCTTCTGCTCAAAATGGAGTTTAACAGGGAAAGGGAGAACCTATTTAAATATTGGAATTATTAAATTTACACTTGTTTGATCACAGTGTTTGATCACACTCTCATTTTTATCAGTTTTGCAATTCAGAGGTTTGTGAAGTTTTTTTTTTTGTTCTGTGCACAAGTAGTTTCCTAGGTGATCTTACCCTCTGTATAAGCAGCATAACACTGTTAATTACAGCTCAATTATCTGCAGATACAGCACTGTGGATTCAGCTAGCTAATGTTATCTATACAGCACAACAGGATTGTGTTATGAACTTATCACCTAGACTCACTTATAGGTAGGTACCATGACCCTGAACATACTTCTGATCTTGGCAAGTTCCTCGCTGCAAGCTAAGGATATTCATTAGCTTAAAGCACAAAGATTCATCTCAAAATATTTGCAACAGAAATATGATTAAGTCTGTGAATAAAATGGAAGTGTCAAAAATAGGAAAGGTCATGTTTACAAAAAGTTTAATGTTACCCTAAAATATTAGCTTTTATTTAACTTGTTATCATGCATATCTGAAGGAAGAATCTGATCCACAGTGCTAAAAATGCCATGGTATAGCCCACAATTAGATCTCACTTCTACTGATTTTTAAAGCAATTTGCAAATTCCTAAACATTGTTAAACTAAGTCATTATGATACACCCACAAATGCAGACTATCTTATAATTTAAGATTATACATCAAGCAATACAGCATTAATATAATTTATTCAGCGTGCACAGTCTGCCTCCAAAGCAGTTACTATACTCCTACAGAACTTTTCAAATCTCTACTGTTAAATATCTCCAAGTCTTATACATTTGTTGTTAATCCCAAGGAATATAAACAGAATTACCCACAAATTCATTTGTGGAAAAAAAATTGGATGCTTACTGACCTCTGGTACCATAATTTTCAATTCATCTGAATGAATTGAATAGAATGACCTTCACAATGAGATGAAATTTCAGGATTTTCAGCATAAATTTTCCATTTAAGTGTCAAGCAAGGATGTGTATTTTGATGATGATGACAGTATCATTGATTCTTTAAGGAAAAAATATCTGAATTTCAAGATCCTAGGTGAAACAGAATCAAATCACCAGATTTCAAATACATTTAGATTTTAGGGAAGTTCAGATCTATATGCAAGTTTCCTGATTAGGCATATAGCCTTAAGAAAAAATCCAAAGAAATTTGTAGAATTTCTCCAAGACACAGTTCCAAAGTTTTGACCTGCACCTTTATGACTCGTTTTCAGACATGAAAATGTACAAGCTACCAATCTGTATTAAAGAGAAAAATACAAACAATGTGATTTTGTTTTCCTCTGTATCAGTATGCTTTTATGATGTTCAATCAAAAAAACCTCAGCCTTCCAAGCTGTTTGTGAATTGAGATTCTCTATTTAGTTTGATACATGGAGACTTTAAAGAAGTGTATCAAATGCTTTTTTTGACCCACATTCAGTTGCTCCAAATAATTAATTATAGAATGCATGTCATATAGAATGTAGTCATATGTCATATAACAGATTAAAAGATAATTGTCAGTCAGTTCAATTTCAAAACAAAAAACAACAGCCTGGAAAAGTAAAGAGAATGCCACTTGAAAGGTTAAATGTTAATCATAATTGAATGAAAGAAGATGTTTGTCTACTGCGATACCCAGTGAAATCCCCTGATTTGGAACAGTGTCAGTGTATTTCTTCCTAAGGCAATCCTCTCTGCTGAACGTTTAGCTACTCCAGCTAAAGTTAATTCCACATAGTATCTGTCTTCTGTATATTTGAAGAAAATATCAGAAATCGCAGAGTTACGCTTCATCTTAAATAGGTTTGAAGATGAACAGATATGGAACTTCTACACACCCTCTCAACATCCTCATGCACAGCTTCCACAGCAACTGTTCTACCCACCAGCTCAGGTGGGGTGGGAGGAAATATTTCATGTGTAGGTGGGGTGATAAATTTAAGTTAGCTGCTTTTCTGAGCTCTATGAAGCAACTACCTTAGGACTCTAGTCTGGTTGCCTTTGCTAGCACAACTGTGCAATTTTTCAAAACTCAGGGCCAGCATATTCTATTTGCTTTTATTCAGCAGATTCAGTTACACATTTTCCTTGTAGTCCTGCATTGACGTGCTGTGACGGGAGATGTTAATTTCGTAGTGGAAGCAAAGTCTTCTCATATAACTATAGACTTTTCTTTTAGGTAAAGGACTGGCTGCAGATACCTTATTTCCTCAGGACACTGCAGACACATCAGAAAACACCTGTAGTCTGCTGAATCTTCCACATCTGGGAGAAACTCTCCATAGCTCTTTGGTTGGCCATATCTTTGGGCATTTTCTTGTATTAGCATTATTAATACTCGAGTATTTACCAGACAGCAGCTTAAACTGAACAACATTATTTCCTCCCACTTTACTTTGTGTCTAACTGCCAAAAAGTAAAACTAATATTCATGATGTAAACTAAGACAGTACAGAATTTTCTTGAATTCTAAAATAATTTTCAATACTTCATTGTATTTGGAGACCTTCTACTAAGCAGGGCATACAATAAAAGCCACATGCACACACAGAACAGGCTAAAAAAAAGGGGGTGTACCACATAAACAATTAACTAAATGAAATATACTCCCATGAATGAACATGCATGTATTAAAAAAAATAAATGTTTGACACTGCATTATTACCGTAAGATAACTACTGTATCAGAGAAACCACAGTCTTTAGAGCATTCACATGACAAATACACTGAGAGTTCTCTTATACCCTAGAAAACGTTTAAATTTTTTTTAACATTGAGCATAGCAAGGATTACAATCATCTGTACTTCTGGCTCAAAGTTAGTTCTCAGTGGAAACTGGAGTCTGAGGAGAAAAAGGAGGAGCTAATTAATATAAATTACAGAAGCAAGTGACAGGACTGTTGAATTCTTAACCCTGCAAGGGGAAACAGATCTCCTGAACCAAAGAAAGTCAATTAAATACAAAAGACTATCAGAATTAAGAGACACCTCTGCTGCAGATGCTTCCTGAATCAAGAAAAAAGGACAAACTGATATACTTGAGTATCAAGGGATGCCTTTGTTTTGTGCTTTGTATGCAGACAGAAGTAAACCTTGTCAGTGCTCCAGGACAGGAGAAAGCCATGCATGACCAAACAGGGGCAAGAGTCTAGCCCAAGATTAACAGACCATGTCTCTTATTTTCCCTCCTGTGCCAGGTATATTCATTCAGTTACAGTCACAAACAATTCTTTTTCAGCTTGGACCAGGCAGAGAATTGAGCTTTTATTTGTCCATGGTGTGCCACCTACACATAACAACAGAACTGCACATAGGTAATAACCAGCACATGCAAACTGCTAATTGACTAAACGTTCATTTTCTCTACATTGCTTGTTGCCCTAAATAAATACATCTTGGGAAAGGTGGCTGGTTCACTATTATTATCCCCAAATGATACCAGAACTGAAGACACTGACTAAATTTGTACCGAAGCTATTACTTGACTGCGAAGGGATGTGAGAAGACAGTCATGGTGGGAAAGCAGAGGGACAGAGGTTATTGCCCCAGCAGAAGGAAATCCCTTAAACCTCCAGCCAGGCCCTAAACAAGACACCCCTGCAATACTATTTGCAGTAAAAGAGACTACTCCCGCTCCTGTGTATTTCCATTGATTAGGCTGCAGCAAAACCACTTCTCTTTAACCACCCAAGGTCTCAACACAGCATTCTGAACCATTTTTCTAAATATTTGCAATATATGCCACTATAAAAACAGTGTTCTTGTGACTTAAATCAGAAATAAAAAGATATTTCACAGGAGGAAGAAAATTATATAAATTAACAATCACAAAGGTAAAGCTGGAGCTTTGAGCAAAAGAGGTATTCTTCCTGTTCTGCTTTTAAACTTTTTAATAAAAGAAAGATCTTGATCACTGATTTGTTAACTCATTATATTGAGTTAATACCTTCTTGAACAAGTAGTGTTTGAATTTGCATTAACATTCAAATGATTAAATACTTATACCACACAGCAACATTCTCTCTAATGCTATTTCTAAATAGTGACCAAAAAATTCTGTTTGCTAAGACAATCATAGCACGGCTCTTCTGCTGGAGATAGTGCTGCTCTGCTAAAACACTACTCACATTCATTTTCATTTAGGTTTGGTTGTACCTTGCCAAGCAACAGACAGCACATGAAATTTGGCTCTAGAAAACTTCACAGCAGATTCCAGTGTTGGGAAGCTCAGAAATATCTGGTCAACTCCACTTCTTGAACCATCAAGAGCTTCAGGCACACTCTTTATTGACCCTAACAGATTTACCTTAACAACCCTTCCACCCAGCAGCCCAAATCCAGCCTGGTGGTAACACACACCTGCCACATCCTGCTGTGGCTTATGAACACCCTTGCTTTGCCCAGTCAGAAAAGGAGAGAGGAAGGGGTGAGGAGACCCTCAAGCAGGTACATTTACTGGGTATACTCTTCCAGAACCACACAGCTTTTTCAGCTAGAGCTGCAGGAATCCTTTCATCTTCCTGTTGCTGTGCTGACTGATCAGAGTATGCTGAACTCTCTTCATTTTAATTCATGCACTGGTTCTTATGTAAATTATTTTAAAACAATGCTGGTGAGTTTCACTTGAAAGAAGTAGAGCTGCTTTGGGAACCCTAAGGACTGCAAAGACAGGAAAGCAGTGGGGAAAAAAATGGAAACCACAAACCAAACAAAAAACCCAACCACACAGCACCAAACAAAACAAATGGGTGAACCAGGTGAAAATGAACATTGAACTATTCACTGTTTTAGTGTCACAGTCACACCTCTACCACCCATAAGTAGAGTCAGGTAAATCCAAAGTTGCCATTAATAGTCTGTATTGGAGTGGTAAGAAGTCCTGTGTACTGAGGGGACACTTTATTAATCCAAAACTGTAACAAGTATTAACTTGGAAAATTGCCATACTTCCAACTGATAGTGGTCAATACATTTCCAACTCACTCTGACACATTTTAATGAAATTATATTATGGTAAATATACTAAAACCTCTATGACTTGATGGCATTTCAATTTTAGCTCTCAACTTCTCAGACTCACTCATGAAAGGTAAGCTTGGAAAACAGTGCCATCTAATGCTAAAGAGCATAAAAATAGGAAATTACTGTAATAACTTTAAAATACAATGTTGCAAATTTGTTTTACACTGATTTTCCACACTATTCCATAAAATTCAATAATAGCTTAAATAAAAGTTTTAAATGCACATGTCAAACGACATAATAGATTTGGAAAACATCATTGCTAGTTCAAAAGTATCTTTTATGAAAGTAAGAACGTAGGTGACAGAAGTATATGTTCTTGAATAGCAAATACCCAAACTACTTTATTACCTTCATGTTGTTTGAGCATACTAGGGAATCTAAAGACCAGTTTTTCCTAATCAGTAAATAGAAGATGACAAAAAACATCACCCACAAATCATTATATTGGCCAGCTCTAGAAAAGTGTTGTCATTAGCCCCAATTTATTAAAAATTATAATTTACAGTAAAAGCACGAAGACCATTTCATAGTGCTCTTGGTCAGCTTTGGATAGTATGTACTTTTAAGTGCTCTGTTGCAAAACTTCCTGTTGCAGAAAAAGCAAATAAGCAAGATCCTCGCTGCCACAGAAAGAAACAGGAGGAGCAAGAGTTTTCTAGAACAACTCTCTAGACACTTATCAGCTTCACGTTGTCTGGAGTGAGGCCTTTCCTCTCAAGACATTTCACCAAATAGTTCCCTGAAGTTGGGTCTTACAGAGCAATAAAGTGTGTGCAGAACAGGCAGGACTGGGCTTGTTTTTCATAATCTAAACTATGTATTAAGAACTGACATACACATAAAGATTATACTGAATGAAGCAAAGCCAGTACAGTAGTGAGAGAATTGGAAAGTTCTTCACAAGTTCAATGAATATGAGAAACCAAGGAAAGCTTCTCCTTCATATTATCAAGTAGTTCCTATACTAAAACCCAACCAACAATATTAGAGAAATTCAGAGTGAATGAATGTATTAATTTACTTAATGTTATAATGTATTAATTCAAATTAAATGGACAACAGAGCATTTGCATGAATTTTCAGCCACTGAGCTTTTAATTCATTGTGGCATTTCAAATTGTGAGAAAAATCACATTTAACTTAAAAATACAAGCACTTTTACTAGATTACTTTCCTGCCAATTCATTCAACATTCAAGGTTCTCTCCACAGACACCATAATCTTCTACTTTTGATCCTTTGATTAGTTATCATATACAACAATATTCTTCTCCAAGAGAATCTGGTGATGCAGATTTTTTGGTTGGTTTTTTTGTTTCCCTCTCTCCTCTAGACATCCTTCGTTAAAATCCCCCAAAGGTCACTTCTACTTTTTTCACTATTTACTACAAGACTAACCCAAGGAGATATTTTGCCATGACCACAGCCACTGTTTGATAACCCTGTTGTGCTCAATGCTTTTTTACAATGCACTGTAATGCTAATAGTTTCACACAACATTAATTTTATCTAGAGATATTATCTTACTTGAGAATTAGCCCTATAATCTTCAGCAGGCCTGTTAGGGAGATCAAGAATGATGTGGATCAAGAAGTTTGTTCTTCATTTCTTTTAACTGCCATGGAACGCAGTGTTACATTAATTAATTGTGGGGAGCTGGAAGGATGTTAACAATTATTTTTTTTTTATTGAGGTAAATACCATCCTGATTTAACGCCCCCTTCTTTTTCTTCTTTTATACGTACAATCTAAATATCATGTTACATATTATCACAACATCAAAGCTCTTGGGTTTGTTTCTAACTTAATTTTAATTAAATTCTCTCTCTCTCTCACACACACAAAACAACGAAGTACTTTTCCCTGCATGGATAACCAAAACAAGACACTGTTTTGGAGGCTCAAAGTAAGTGCTTGCCTTTGAAACCAAAAAGGTATTAGAAACACCATGCAAAAGCAGACACGGCTAAACAGTGGCTGAAAAGTAAGAAAACATCCGTCAGAAAGCTGAAGTTTGTCCAAAGAAAATAGAAAGGATCATAAATTCTGGCATGTCAAACTAAGAACACAGACAAAAGACACAGAAAGTGTTTTTGGATCAGCCTAGAAGAGGATCTTCAAAGTTTCTTTCCTTTTTTTTCTTTATGTTATCCAGTAATTTACCAGTAAGCCTACACAGAATTCTTACCATTCCAAAGCCCACTGTCCTAGCAATAGTCTTTTTGCTGAAATTTCAGATTCCTTCAAAGTGAATTTCCTTCACCTTTTTTCATGTGACCCTAAATATCCAGCCCTACCTTTCCTTTATGGTCTCCAAAGAATTAGTCCTCAAATCTATATAATTCTAATGCTCAGATAGGCTTCCAAGCAATTGCACCAAAGCTTATGTGTGCTTTGTTGGTGGGGAAAAATCTCCCAACAGTTCAGAACAAAGCTGTCCAAACGTAAGGACAAATATTCTTACTCTATTTTTCCAGAAGGTGCCTGCTAACAGAAGCAGCTACAAAAAACGCTGTGAGCTTCCTCACTAGACTGTTTGCCTGGCTGGATACAGCAATGCCTGTCTCCGTGAGTCAGCAGAATGCACCCAGCTTTCTCCTTGCAAGATAAACTGGTCACAGAGCAGGGAATTTCAGCAAACGATGTCACCACAGTGAAACACAACATAAAAAAGGGGGAAGAGGGAAACCTTACAGTTTTTCTCTCAAATATGCTGTGATGGCATGGCTGGACAAATTAATAACGGCATTAATCGAAATATGTTTATTTTCCTCTCAGTCATATAAAAAGTGAATAACCCTAGGCAGCATGTTTGGTTTAGTTCCCATACAGTAGCTGCCCAAACAAATATTATGAATGCAATGGTTTAACAGTTCTGCAGCAAAGGCAGCTCTACACTACTCGCTGCTTGTACAATATCTACTTAACACAGGAATAGATTTTGCAATACAAAAATGCACATTAACATTCTGAACTTTGATATAAGTTCTACACACTAGAAAACATATGCAGGTTTGCCCTTCTTTCTACAGAGAGAAAAAAAAAGTATAAATTATTCTGGCAGTTCATGGCAATTTTAAAATGGATTACCTTTAATACACCATGTTCCATTATGAATCATTAGAGGAAGAGTGTTTCGATGATGTATGTCACAATTTACAGGCTCTGTGATGAGCCTGATAATACACTGATGCAATGCATTCCAAGGAGTTTGCAGAAACAAAAATAATCCACTTTTGTTCTCTTTAAATATAAATATACATGGCCATACTCTATGCTCAATTCACCATTGCTGACATCAGAATTTAAAAGCCACATATCTAATATTGTCATGGTGACAGGAAAGGATAAGGACCATGTCCAGCAAATGTTTATTTTCCTTGTATCTTTCCATGACCTGATCCATCAGTTACATAGGAGAGCCTTGATTCCCACTATTCAGCAATGGTATGATTGTTACTGTTCAACATGCACATGACACAAGAGCATGGTACATTCCCAAACCTACTCATGTACACATGCTACAGCCACTTGAAAAAACAAAAAAGAGATTAAAGCATTATAATACTGCAAACTGAATCAAAAAAAAAGATATTATGAGGTCTATTATCAACATGCCTCTCTAACACTTTTACTAAGATCTACTCTGAAGAGATTATTTAAGTACAGGAACAAGGAAGAGGGAGGAAGTTGAAGAGGATAGAATTTGAGACTCTGTTGCCTTTATTCCTGAATAAAAGGAAAAAAAAAAACCAAGACAACCCTTGAGTTTTATTGCAGTACAATTTTCTTTCTTAAAAGTCCTTTACAACCTGGTAAATATTCAAATAAACAATGTTCTGGGTAAGAGTAATTGATATCACTCATTCAGTCAAAAGCGAGGCTATTGCTCCTCAGAACACAAAGTGCTCTGAAAACATCTTGAGCATCCCGATTTAGTTCTGTCTGCTCAAGAGCTTGATGTGACATAGTCACATGGTACTCAGGATATTCACTCAACTGTATTTAATTCTTTTCAGTATTATCCCTTTGCTGCATCTTCATGTCCCATTCCAGAGCCTTCTCTGTGAAACCATATTGTTTGTTTCACTCAGGGATGGTTGTCCCCCAGCTGCTCTAGATTCAGAGTGGGGTCATTGTGTTTTAGTGTTTTGTTTGGTTTTGTGTGCTGTGCTAGAATTCCTGATGGCTTAAAGCATGGGGGAAGGTGGATGTCATCTGTAAAGCAGAAGCTTCCAACTGTCCTGCCTACTAGTGCCACTGGTGTAACCAAGCAAAATTAGATGCAGACAAAAAGTGGAAGGCACAAGATCATTAGCCTGCATCTCCCACTGTGCCTCAGCACTAACTCATACATTCCTAAAGTTAGCTTTCCTCCAATTCCATAACACAATCCCCTCACTCATGTCATGGCAGCCTCTGTCTCCAATTATCTCCCAGAGCCATCAGATTAATTTTTTATAATTATATAAACATGACCAGAAGCCTAACCCTATATAAATTACGTTTTGCTTTGCAAGAGATTTGTTCATCCTGTCCCTAGTTCTGGTAAGGCCAGCAAAGGCACAAATACTGACACAGCTGATGCCACAAGGCATTAAAAATGGATTCTTCTTTTGGATTATTACATTTAATTTCTCATATTTACATTATTAAGCAAGTGTAACACGACTGACTTCAAAGTGCCCATCTAGTACATTCTTCTCACCATCTGATGCAGTTATTAGCATAAACTAAAGATGGCCATTGTATATTAGCCATGGAGAAATTCATGTTACAGTGGTTTCATACCCACAGTACGTGGCTTTTTCAGAAGATAATTCTAATTTGTGATAAGACTATACTCTATTCAAGAACTGTAATAAAAAACAGTTTGTGTGCTCCATTCCTTTGTGCACAGAAGTAACAGCAGAGCTGATGTAGGTAACTTCAGAGAATTTTGACTTTCAAGCTAAATAGAAAGGTATTTATGACTTCTAAAGGTATCAGACATCTAAAGAAGAAAAACAAAATAAAAGCAATGAGCAACAGGAAAATGATCCTATGCTGTTCAGCTAAAACAACACTAGGATTATAGCATCTGTTACTCTACTCTAGTAAAACTATTTCCATATTGTTGTTGTTCTTGCATTTAGGTGAAGGGAACAGAGATTATTCTACTGTAGAAACGCACAGGGACTCACCAAATGACCCTAAGGCAGCACATACCAAACTGCTTGTCTTTCCCAAATTAAGCATTCCCCATAATTCAGAACCCCATAAGACAGCCCGTGTGTTTGTTCTCTACTGTGGATGTTTGCTCAGCATCTCCTCTATCCTAGCTTTCCAGTTTCCTGTGGTGTCTTTTTTATTTTTCAGGAATGAAGTTTCTATCCTGTTTAACAAGCCATATATCTTCAACCACAGCAGTCATTGCTTTGTGCAAAGTATCATAAGCAAATGATTTCTAGGACCAACACATCATCTTAAAATAACTACCTAGCAGGAAGTGAAACACATTCATGCTAGTTTTACATACTGCAAAAGTGCTTAGGCCATATCTCAGATCTTTGTATCAGTAATGATTCACTTCTAGTCAGAAAACCTCTTTCAACAGGAATTGTGCTCAGTGGTAACAGAATGAGAAGTATGAACCTGGTCTGAAACTTTTCATGCTTTGAACCTCGTTTATGAACATCACGATTTAAACCTTGGTAGGTCTCATGCAGAAATACTGAGAAGGGATAGACAAAGATAATTATTTCAGCTTCATAGTACTACCTCCAACTTACTTGTTCTTCTTTCTCATTACAAGACTCATCAGAAACCAATAAATGTGAGTTAATCTGTGATTTAAAATTGTTCAATAGTAACAGGTAAGTATTCACAAACAAAACTAGTTTTGTGTTAGTGCTGCTTTCACCACCATCGCAGAGAATAAAATGCTCAGTGTGGTCATGAAAACTCCACCAGTATCAGTTCCTTTTTAAAAGGATGCAGTTATTCCTAAAATACATGTCAATCAAAACTGGTCAGCCAGCCAGTCTCTAAGCTATTCTAAGAGAAGAGCCTCAGTTTTGTCTTCTACATTACACTTCCAAAGTTTTTCTCTTTCTTTAGACTTTTTACAGATCTCCAGCCTGTAGCTAAGAGCTCCTTCTATCCCTTTACTGATAGAAAACCCCATTTAGAGTTCCCTCTTCTCTATCCCTGCATCCTCGTGCCGTTAGCCACAGAACAGACTGGTCATGTGAAATATTTCCCTGTATTTGAACAGAATCAGTTCACCAGTATCATTTATCAGCTAGGCTCATAAATCTATGTGATCTCTCCAGAAGCAAAGGAAGACAACTAGTAATTGTAGCACCAGAAATGTTTCAACAGCCTTCCCCTTCATCGCAATAAGAACCAACTGTAAAGTGCATGTGGAAGCACCTTATACTGTCAATATAGCCAGGCTCATGCAGCAGGAACAAATAAAGCATTTTATTTCCATTTGGTATCCCCACCGCTAATTTCAAAAGCAAAAAAGTTTAAGAAAGAGGTGATTTGTTACATCACAAAGAGCAATGAGTTTGGAACAAGAGAGGTCCAGACTTTCTCCTCGTGAGGAAAGTCATGCACAAAAGGTTACTCAGAAAGGCTCTGCAGTCTCCATCCTCCTTTTAGCAGTAGGTTGGACTAAAGCTTCCTGGAAGTCCCTTCCACCTCAGTTATCCTATGATGCAACAAACCCAAAGGTATTTCTCTTCTTTATGGAATGTTTGCTCTCTATTCTTATATAGACAACACAATTTTTATTCATTGATAATCTTTAATACTTTGATTCTGTTGACATAATTAAAACAAATATTTGCAGAAAACCAAGTGAATTCACAGAAGGGTCAGAATAGAGCTTCTGAGGACAAACGTGTCATCTATAATAAGCAGGGGAAAAATGAGAAGCAGAGTCTGGACTATCAATGTATTCAGAGAAATATACAAGAAATTTTAATATCTACACCCACTTGTTGCACATCATTCACTGACTGGCAGGAACAACAGCAGTCTTGATTTTCCAACAAAACCTTTTCTACATTGCCAGTTGGGGGGAGAGGAAAAAAGATCAATTTGACAGAAATAAATGTATAGACTTCATACTGAACCGTAATATTTTTTCTGTAAACATCAGAACAGAGAGACCCAGATTGTAATTTAGGGTGGCCACTCTAGAGCTAAACACAGGGGGAAGGCTTTCTTGTTCCCTGATAGTTCTAATTCTATGATTAGGGTGAGGTATTCCCCCTCATCCAGATATCTGACTTAGAAAGGAAGGACAGGGATTTTAAAAAAAGATAAAATCATCCTCCTGGAATTTGCCAAATCAAGCACAGTTTAACTCACAGACTCTGGACAGGAAATGTCTGAGGCAGTGACAGCTCAAAAGAAACATCTTCATATAGCAGTTAGTGGAGACTCACTAACCTCTTAATTTCACTAATATCAACACCTAAAGTGACTAATATCAACACTAGAGTGACCCCAGATGCTCCTTAGAAAGCCTGCTTGCCTCAGGCAAATCCCATTTGCTGTTTCTCCTGCTTTTGCTGTGTTCAAGTCAACAAAGGTAAGCTAGCACCAGGGTCTGAGAGGTCAAGAAAAAAACAAAACTCAACTGTGCTGTTATTCTGGAAATAACCACTTCAAAACTGTTTCTTACATTTCTTTCAAAAAATCTATTTGCTCCAGGGCTGTAAGCAGTCACAGTGTCAGGCAGATATATGGAAAGACAGACCTGAAGGATGATGTTAGGAAACTACCACCAAACCAAAAGGATACTCATGAACAATGGCACAAAACACCTTTGGGAGTCTCAAAAATATTTTGTCAGTAGACTCAGTAAAACTAATACACATTCCTAATTCAGGATCCTCATATAGAATCAGGTTTATCACATAGCAGATTATTTTAGCACAATACAGATTGATTGAAGATATAATTGCCAATTATGTAACTGGTTTGTAAACTCATTGTAGTAGCAACAGCACTAAAATATTTTGCTGCAGCATAATTTACAACAGCTGTAAGAGTAAATGCATCTTTGGCAGCAGTAGTATTTTTCACTAGACCAGCTGGTATTCCTGGAAAAGCCAGACAATATTCCAGACATAAAAGTTTTCTTCATAGCAGGAATAGAAGCAGCAGATACACATAGGTTTCGCAGAACTAATCAGAGTTTAAGTATAGATCAAGTAGACCATCTTTTAAATAAAGAAGTATCTAAAACAAAAAAAAATACTGGCAAAAATGTAACTTAAGGCCATTGAAAACTTAGGTCTTGTCATACTGAATGCGTATTTCTTGAAAAAAAATAACACCACAAATACATGGAAGTTCAGATACAACCACCAAACAGCTTATCTTGTTTTTCAGCACAGAACATATGAAGGACAACATGTTTTCACGCTGAGTACATTACACTTTCCTTTTTGGAATTTGATAGGAATAGTAGTTCCAAAAGCCTTTCAAAATTCTACAGGCACAGTTCCCCTTGCACAACCATTGCAGCTTCAGGTAAACAGGAAAGCCATTCCAGTTTTGGCAAAACATCACTTACATTTTTGTCTACTTCAAACAGTTTAACACACCCACTTTTTAGTTTGCCATTAGAATATTACTGGTTTATTAGCTACCTCTGAGAGGATATAATGTCCCTCCAATTCTTCTGCCTTTTCTCCTCATCAACATAAGCTGCAAGCAAACCTTCTTTGGCTCTTAACAGACAAACTAACATCCTTTTTCAAAGGAATCACCTACTCCTGCAACTAAGATAGTCACTGCTTTATTTGAGAGAATGCATTTTCAAATCAGCAAGTAAGGTATACACAGATTTTTAGTTCCATTATTTAAAAGTTAGGGTGACTCCCTTTACAACAACTTGGCTGCATTTGGGAAATATAAAACACCTTTCTATCATTTTAATGATATTGTGGGGTAAGTTGAAGTTAATAGAGTTGCACCATGGATTAATTCAGACCAATTAAGGCAGCAAATTAAGTGAAGGCTTCTCACATTTGCACAACAGAAAAAAAAAAAACCTCCAAATCTTTGTGGAAGCTTCAACTGGTGTCTGTTCCACCTCTCTGCCAGGAACTGAAGCCCTGTAGCAGTGCTGGCTGAAGACAACATGAGCCTGAGTTACTGCTGAAGTAGCTAAAAGAGTTCATAGGATCCTAAGGCAATTCAGGTTGGAATGTAACTCAGATCTCCCATCTCTGCAGGGGGGACAAGCAACCCTCAACAAAGGGAGGCAATAGCATAATAGCCTAAGCCATAATTACTAGATCCATCAGGTCTACCTGTTGACAAGCCCCACAAGGGTCACAGAAATGATGCTCATAGATCCTGCTCTCCATTCTCTCTCAGCATTTTACACTAGCTTTTACCCAGCTGCACTAACCCTGATCTCACTCACCTCAAGGACATTTTTGACACAATGCTGATAGACTTTTGCTCTTTTACCCATAACAGCATCCAAGATTTCATAGAACTCATTAGAGGTTGATAACACAACTGCCCAGAACCTGAAGCACTGCAGGGTGTATTCCTTTACAGTGTTTGCTTCTCCTTGCACTTCATACAAAACATGGTGGACACGGTCTGGCAACGACTGCTCTACTTAAGACACCCTTCACACACTGGTGTGAAGCATCACTGCTTCTGCAGAGGCACATACTCACCCATCTAGTCATCATGATTTAAAGAACATCTTAATTCATATAACTTTTGGTTGATTTATATTTTTCATGTCTTTTAGCAAGAGACAACTAAAGCTGTTCAGAGAGACAAAGAAGCCACAAAGTGAATTCAGAACACCAAAATAGGTTGAACAGACTAATTTTGATAAGCTGCATCACACACTCAGCCTCCATAACAACTGCTTGCTGTTGTTATGCTTGAAGCATTTCAAGTGAATTTTCACTGAATTCTAATTTTCATTACCAAATGTTTATGATCCAGGATGTTCTGTCATTAGGTGTGGGTTTTATTAGGTGTGGGTTTTCTTTTTTAATTCTTCTTCTTTTCCTCCTGAAGGACATTGCCATGAGAACTACAGTGAAATGCATTCCTCCTACTGTGGTAATAAGGCACATATTTGATTTTAAATTATAAAAGGCAATACTTTTTTGGTGTTGTTACTTTTAGTAACACAAATCAGGCCAGCTGGAGATGTTATTCCTACCCTGGAGAGTCTTGTGCAATGTTTTAAATTGTAAAGGGAAACAAGTGATTCTAGTTTTTATGGTAACACAATTCACAGTGACTTCTCCGGGTATTATTTTTCTGGGAATTGCTGCACACTGCAGACTAACGTAAACTTCTATGAGCACCTTGAGAAAAATATGCATTTAAAAGTTTATTTAGGCAAGGTAAAAGATGACATTGAGAAGAATACATTAACATATGCTAAGCAGAATAGAGCCGGATCTCCACCATTGCTTCATTTTCTTCATGTGTACGTGGACAAATGACTTAAAACTCCTACTTCCTACTGGATGCAAAGTCTAGTCAACTCCAACAAATAGAAACACAAATATCTTTGTCAGAGTAACTGAAAACAGTTCTTCCCGTAGAACACAAGTGACAACCTGAGTGACATAAGTTTTACTGGTTTTTATAAAATGTTTACAAAAATAGCTTAAGAATATTGATCCTGAAAAATTAATTTCTCAAGTCAAAATTGAGTGTCTTTTGTGGTTTTACTCAGTATTAATTCAGTTTAGATCCTGGATAGATGCTACAAATTTAACATGAGCAACTACAGTGGAGGCTGATAAGCCTGAAGGAAAAATGTTGTCATTTTGCAGAATTCTTGTGTACTTTTTACTCTAAATAGTCTCTGAAATGCCAGGATTTCCACCTTCCATTTGACATGAAAATGTACCTCTCTCCTAAACAACTGTTGCTTGCAGACAATAACAATTATAGCGATTTCCAAATCCATGACAAAATCAAAATGCCCCACTTCCTGCACTGCAATGTAGCAAACAGTTTTGAAAGGAAAGAAGTCAAGTTTGCTTTCCACTAATATGCTTTAAAAACAGACTCAGAGAGGGATGAGATGAATGATTTGGAAACAGCACTCAGTAGTAACCGGTGTCTCAACATAACCTGTGGCATCCCTGTATTGTAACTGTCAAATGCTATAACCTGCATTTGACAAAGTTCAAGAGATTACACCCAAGTCAACTTTTCAAAAAATCACGCTCAACCAGTATTCCATCCATAAAAAGATCATAACTGAAACCCAAATAAGGCTGTGGACAATATATTAGATTTCTAGGAGGTTCTAATTCTTTCCTTCCACATAACACATCTATCATTTTTTTTAAGTATGAAGAATAATTTGAATAAATACCCTTAAACAAATTAATTTTTTATTCAGTTGCAACTCATAATAGAAATAATATAAATTGTACCTTTCCTACCTGCTTTTTTTGTTTCCCCAGTTATGTTTTCCAAACATTGAAAATAACATTAGCTGTGTGGACAGCTAAGGTAAGTCTATCCTCTGGCACAGCTGGCAAGAAGCAATGTAAAAAAAGAATGTAGTAAGAGAGTTCATTCTGCAGTAGGAATTGGTATGAAGTGTTATGAAGGAATTACAGAAAGAATTTTCTTCACTCAGGAGAAACATAAACCTACTAGCAATTCTGTAGAAAAGGCAGATACTGTTTTAAAAGAAGCTTCTTTCTCTGAAGGATATGGAAAGAAGTGGACTAGTGTACTGCAGACTTTTGACTTCATCCCTGTATCTAATTTGAATGTTATATATTTAAATAACAGATTTACAGGTAAAAGCTGTTAGTCTTTTCCCCTAGTATGTTCCTAACTCCACAGAAACATACAGAGTTACTCTGTTAAAAGAGTTAAGCTAAACACTTTGACTGAAAGTGAGGATTTTATCCCAGGAATTTTCAGAAAATTTTAGAGATTCCTCATAAGATCATTCAAACTAGATTTCTAGTTTGCTGGTTTTGTTACTGAGACCAGTTTACAAGAAAACTGTGTTCATGCACTGTATCTCTATGCTGAAGCAACGTATATTCATTACATCTTTTCCCTGGAATAAATTCTTAGGAATTCTTGTATATAAACATTTGCACAAATAAAAGTGACCATAAAAAACACATCAGGAGTAAAAGACTCCTGATATAAGGGACATAAGTATACTTGGTATGCACAAAAGAGAACAAAAAGTCTATACCCTAAATTGCTTCTAGTTCATAAGAAAAAGAGTAAAGGTCAAACACACAGGAGACCGGGATGGTCAGAGGAGTTATATTTGGTTGGGTTTGTTTGGTCTGGCTTGCAATAAGTTTTCATGGATTGCTTCTTAAGAGATCTCACTGGAAATACATCCCTGTTCTGCAAGAATGTAACATACATAAGATTTTTAATTGTTTTTCTGAGTGGAAATCTAAATTTGTAAATATAAAATAGGTAATTCCCAACATATGTTCAGCAGCTGCAGTCTTGTGAGATAGTGGAATATGGAGAAAGCTGACAGAAATTAGTGGAGGAGAACTGTCCTATGCAAAGGGTTCAATGAGGAAGAAGCGCAAGGCATTTGTGTGGCAGCTAGGCATGTTGGCAGATAAAGATCAAAGTTTTAATAGGGTAACAGAGATGACATGAAAAAAACGTGATATAAAAAAAAAATAGAGAGAGGAGAGAAAGAAAATGGTGCAAAATTCCAAAGTAAGAAAGAAGCTTGGACACAGTAACCACAACCTCTCATTGCCCTGGTCTGCCCTTCTGCAGTTCGATTCCTTAATTTATTCTAGTCTGACACATTTGCAACTTCAGTCTTCTTGAAGCAATCAACAAGTCCATTGCTCAGGATGAGGATCAAACTGATTGTTAGAGCTAAATGGTGGTTTGTCAGATTGCCAGAATGACTCTTTAAAAGAAATATATTATTACAATTTTAGCAAGTCCATTAACGTCACAGTCTAAAGCAAGTACAATGGGGATTCATTTTCCTGTGTCAGCCTTAGGTATACATACGTACTGCCAGGGTGAAGAATAACCTACTGCTATAACCATTGTATTTTACTTCTCTCTTCTCCCAAACTTCCTCCCACAGATGCACACCACTTGTGCTACTTCTTTCCTGTTTTGCAGTCATATACAGAAGCCTCAACTAAGATTAGGGCTCCAGTGTGCTGTACATCAATACCAAGACACAATCCTTGCCTCAGAGATTCACAGGTTAAAGAGCCAGGACAGGCAAATCACAGGAGAAATAATGGAGAAAGCAAGAGATAAAGTTACTTGCCCAAGGTCACAGAGCAGGCCAGGAACAGAACCCCTATCTTCTCTTCCTTTCCTAATAGGTCAGATTTTCTCTCACCATTGGCTGAACTTCCTTCTCTGCCTCTTCTCCTCAGTTATGAATAATTCATTCTCCAGCTCCCAGGTCAAGACTGCTGTTCACATACGATAACATTAACCAGATAAGAAGTCTTATGGTACTATTTTAAAAATACTTTAAAGCATGGTAAGAGGAAAACTTTTCAGCCAAGAATGTAACTACTGCAGTTTCTTTATCCATATGCATTTAGAATTGTTTCTTTTTTACTGATGCCAGTGTAATTAATTTTGTCTCTGCCTGCCCACAGCAAGGATTCAAGTTCTGCAATTCATAGCTTGAAACGTGAAGAAATTCTGCATTCAGATTAACTGCAACATTTCCTTTGCCCCATAAATATTTTGAGTTTGTAAAGTTTACTGCAAACACAGTCACAAAGTTTAGTAGTGTAAAAGAGAAACGTAAATTCTGATACAAATGAATTTTCCATTTGGCCACCTCTCTTACACGTAGAACTGGATGATCCATCCAAATGACTTGGAGACTGAAACAAACGCTAACAAGAGATTTGCTCTAGATAAACAAAATTGTTATCTTGACATTAACTAGACTACTTACTGCATTAAAAGAAGTTCACTGACCTGATTTCTGAATGTGCTAGATACAGCTCCTATTGACCATAACTGTGTTAATACATTGACATTTTTAAAATGGAGGTTGTCCATTGCTCAATTACCCTAAGTCAGTTTGTCAAAGAGAGTGTCCTTTGGCTGCCTTCTGTTAATTCTACCAGAACCTCAAAGTAGCTGTAAATAACGTGCCTTAAGCTGGCCACATCATCTTCCATCATTATCTTTGTACTCCACACCTAAATTCTGTACTTTTCCAGTTACATTTTCTTAGTATGAGGGTGACAATACTCACACTGCACAGCAAAGTACTATATAATTTTAAATCATCCATTAAAAAAATAGAGACCATGCAATGATTACTAAGGAAATGAGAAGGGTGCACAGTGAGAATGAATTAACAGCAACAATAGATTTCTTTCAGTTGTCCAAACTGATGATGCACATCTCCCACAGCAGAACTGTATCCTATGGAATTTATGGTCAGAGTGGTTCCCCAGCCTCTGGGGAAAACTGCAGGATATTGGGATTCCTTTGCTTAAACATCATGATGTATTGTTTGACTAGAGTATGGTCTGAGTAAAGAAGACACTATATAACTACTCTTTGTCTAACACTCACATAAATTACATCACCTAAATTTAAATATACCATACCAAGTACTTCTTTATAGTATACTTCATACAATAAAATTTCAGTATTGTGCAAGGTTGCAGATCGGTGAAGAACAAACAGGTAGAGTGCTGGAGCTGTTTCATATAGTTGCTATAAGTAAACCTAAATGAGAGAAAAATACATCAGGGCATCTCTCAGCAAGCTTGGATGCTAATGTCTGATCATAATGGACCAACTTGAAGACTGCTCATCAACCTTAGGACTTTGCAGGTGAAGAAAGAGGTGGGAAACACCAAATAAAGGGGTGACTGTATACCTTGGTCAGCATGGCAGATAAGATGGCACAGCTCTGTTAGGTTGTGCTTGAGTATTGTGACTAGCTGTATCACGAATAAGTTCTTGGGTCCTAAAGAGGAGGTAGCTTCTCTGACTAAAGCACAAGTCTTCTTCCAAAACCCATGTCAAAAAGTACAGAGAAACACAGATGGGCTAGCAATAAAATCAAAGCATAGAACCATATCACTATTATAAGAGAAGTATTTGAGCTAATATGATATATAATAGGACTGTTAATGCCAGTTTAAGCTCATAGAATCTCATGTACCTGATATTAACATTATAGAACAAGAAACATACCAGGAAATAAAGAATACGTCCTACACACAGCTTTTAACCTCTTGGCAATTAAAGGTTGTGCAAAAATCTTCCCATAGGTAGAAATGGCATGTTATGCACTGTACTGCAACTTGTCCCTCACCATTTTCAGGAAGGAGTATTTAAGTATGAACATATACTACATTTCCCATTGAAGATGTTCACAACACTTTTCTGGCCAAGTACTATTCATGTACCTCAAAAGAAGGGGATTTGCCTTCCATTTCAATTGACACAAATGCACAGCGACATTGTATCTTTCCTTCCTTAAAAATTTTAGAAGGAAACTAATGTGAAATTGATTTCATGTCAGACAAACCTAGAAGCCTCCAAAATGCAGTGTTTCCTGAAAGCGTGTTAGAAAGCATCCAGACTCTCTCTCCCCTAATTTCATTTATGCCAGCCAGAAAGGCTTGAGACTTCTATTAGCCCAAGTATCTTCAAAATCTGCCTACTGCTTTACACGGATCAAACAGTAATTGGAGAATCATAGAGAAAAGTAATTGACTAAGTAGTGCTTATAGTCATAAAAACTCACTACTCTTTAACATACTGATTAATGTAAACAGTTATGCTGTTAAATGAGACACATACATAAAAAGAGTTTCTTATTTGTTTTAGGGTGGATAAATAAAAATCACATAAACAGATTATTATTGGGGGGGAAGGGAAGAGAGGGAAACAGGAGGGGACATGACAAATTTTGGATAACCAGAAGCTATTTGCAAGTTTCTACTTTTCTACTTTGATTTATTCAGTGTTACAAGGCAAGGATAAATATCAAGGAATACAGTTCATCTGTTTCAAACTTCCTGTCACAGAACTTGGAAAACCAGGCAAACATCTCTCAGTTGAGTACTGCCATAAGGAAACCACACATTCTGTTTTGTGTAAACAAGTATTTCACATCTAGAGCAAAGAGGGAAAGACAACCCTCTTACCTCAGGTGCCAGAAGCTCGGACAGCAATCTGCAACTCCCGTGAACGTGTTTCTAACACCTATAAAATTAATAATAAAAAATACTTACTGAAGTAGAGACTAATTTTACAGTTAATGCCTATCACCAATCCCAATCCCATTGAAAACTAAGTACTCCATTCCAAGTGCAACAGCACTAGGACCCTTTAACATCAGGACATTTGATTCAGTGACAGAATATGCTAAAACAACCCCACAGCCCAAGCCTGAATCACTTTGAAATCAGGCTGAAACCAACTTATTTCCGGAAACCTCATCTTTTAATAGTTTACACAAACAAACTACAATCTAGTTATATCTTTTCATAAACAAAGAATTAAAGGAGGGTAATGTAATTAATGTCAACTAGGATATGTTTACGGAAAATGCACTTCAACTAACTTGATGAGATTAAAAGTTTGTATTAAAAAGGAAAGGGCTTGATGTAGCTGGAATTTTATGTGGATAAATTAAACCTGGTACTTCCTGAAATGTTGACTGAGGACCTCAAATGAAACAAAGTCAATATATGTCATGTGCTAATCAAACTAAAAGCTGATTAACTGACAAATCTCACTTGCAAGTCTAAGTATAAAATCCTCATCAGGGGAGCAGAGTTTTTAATGTCCTCCTGCAGGCTTTACAGGCTTTAATCATTTATTTTTTACAATTAGCCACCTGATAGGAAAAAAATAACTAGTAAAATCTGAAGATGAGACTGAGAAAATGGTAAGCCAGGAGCAGGGTGTGTCAGGGATGAACAAGGACAAATGAAATCCAGTGCCACGTGCACTTTATCAACACTAAGTGTAAACACGGGGAAATATTTTGGCACACAGAATGCAGGACGAAGGAGTCTTTCTGAATTACTATGTCAAAGGCCAACAGTGGAAGCTCTGAAACTCTTGTTCTCGTCCTCTGCCCTCAACCACTTGTTTACAACCCTCCCCCTGCCTTGGGCCCAGGGAGCATGCTGATCTGACACAAAAAGAAACCCCAAATATCAAAACAAACCCCATCATCTTTCTGTGACCTTAAGGGCACATTTAAAGTAATATTTCTCAAGTTATTTAGGGACCAGATGCACATGTATGTGTGTAACTACCTTTCCAAACCCAGCACTTGCTTGTCAAAAATCTATAATGTCCAAATGAAGGATGAGAGTCGAACTTGATATCAAATGGCACATATGTCTCAGGTATGACTACAGCTATTAGCGTTCGTATCTAATATTCCAGCATCTCCTGCAGTAAATTATTCCCTCTAACTGAGAAGTAATTATAACAAAGTTATTGGGTTATTAGACTTCTAATGATGTTATAATCGCTTTCATTATACAATTGATTTGTCACAAATGCTCATATTACAAATATTATTGACCCCCTGTCATTGCTATAATGTAATTAAAGTTGCAGTTCAGCTTAACACATGGCCCTCCTATGCTGCTGAAGACACATCACAGACACTACAAAGCATCCGCAGAGTCACTTTTTGGCTCAGCAGCAGCATGATCCCTAAGCCAGACATTATTTTACCACCTTTTCTCTCAAATCTTACTTTCTCAATACTTTGTCTTAATGTTTCAATAGCCTATTCTGCTTCTTTGTTGAGCCACGCTTCATTTGCCTCAACTACATCATATTTCTCTTCAAGTATAAAACATAGTTCCTATTTTGCAGTTTTGCTTTGCATGCTTGCTACACTTGCACCAAAAATAAATTAGCTTTTGCTTTTCTTTGCCTGACATTTTTCTTCTCGATGAAGTAACAGCCCAATTAATTGACTTTCTAATTTTTTTCTGATTGTTCAACTTCTGCTTTTTAACATAATTATTTTTCCCCGTTCATTTCTCTCTGGAGATTTTGCTGAATCTATCTGAAAGTTCAGAAGAACAGACCGAAGGAAGTACAAATATACCATCAGTCTTATTTTAGCAGCACTCCCATCCAAAACTATTAAGCGAGGTAGATTTAGTACAGCATTCTTACCTTCAACAAGCTGTCGCTTTGAAATAACACAAGAGCTTTGTGAGTAACCTTTTCAAAATGAGAGTCTTAAAGTGTATGTAAATGTATTGTTAATACATTTTATTCAAAGTTGCTATGTTCATCCAAATCTACCCAAGACCCATCTTTTCTTTGTTTTTCTTATCTCACAAATGCTTTGAAGTTTAACTGATTGAGGCTAAAGTGCCTGCTAGCAACAGGGGGTTAATATGGTTTGCATATTGACTTCTGAAAGTCTATGAGGCCATTAAACTATCCATCTGCCTACACATCTTCTCACACATCTCAAGAGACAACCACATTTTAAAAGCTGTAGAGGATTAAAAACACAGGATGAAGGAATTTTTTTCTTTTGCCCCCCAATGGTTAACGCTATTCTCTAAGATTAATCCAACATGATTAAGCATTAAGAAACTAGGGAAGAATAGTATTATAAAAAAAGTCCAAAATAGTAAAAATTCTGCTCTGTAATGGTTAAAATCTAGATTTTAAATTAGTAACAAGGGAAGATGATATGAAGAACAAATAACGATGAAGAAAATAAATCTAAAATACACAAACCATTAAAAAATTCTAGAGAAAAATCTTGGTCAAAAGGAGTAAAAAGTAATAAATATTTTAGGGAGGCTGTATTCCTGGTATTTAAATTATTTCATTACTAAATGAGAAGGAAGGAAAGCACTAGAAGTTATGTAGCATAAATATATATTGCAGAAAGGATGAACGAAACTTCATTGTCAGAAGGGAGAAACAAATATCCAGTAAACCTTCAAAATTGACTTCATATTTAGATGTATTTCTTGCCTGGGCAAAAATCTGAAATGCTAAGTCACAAGTGGACCAACATCTGATACGGAGAAAAGATTCCAGGAGTAGAATAACAGCATCTGACTTGCATTGTAGTTAGACCAGCATAGATCAGGAGCAATTTCAGTGAAGTCAAAAGAATAAGAACAAATTTCAGCATTCCACAGTAGATTCATAATCTATTTTCTGATAGGCAAAAAGAATATTAATTAGTAAACACAGAGATTAAGTTTAAAAGGAAACTTTCAGAATCAATGTTGTAGTTCTCTAATGTTCTGCACCTTATGTCATCATTTAAATCTTCCCAAAGATCTCCATAAATTTTGAGTATTACACTCTAAGAACATATTGCCAGCTGTGTGACTATTTAAATCAGTGGATGTGGTCTGTAAACTAGTGAAAAATCAGGATCATTTATCCTGCAGACCACTCATCTAGATGACAAAAATGACAGGAAAAAAATAGGAGAAACACACTTATGAAGCAACAGTTAAAATTTCTACCTTAAAACTTAATTTTATGAGTGAGGGCAACTGTATCTCCCAAAATAGTATAGTCTGCTTATGAGAACCACCCGTGCCAGAACACATATAATAGTTCTGTAAACTTTGAGACAAAAGGAAGCATTTTATATAGCACCCAGAGGCAGTCATGTGGAAGGAGCAAGATTACATATCTTAGTTTCCAGAAGCTCTTACTTCTGTTCAGACGACATTATATAACTTCAACCGTAAGGAAGAGTGACAGGAGATTCAATTTCACTTTCTATTTAAATTTTAAAAACGAAAAAGAAAAAAGGTTTTGTTTTACAATAATGTAGGAGAAAGATAATATTGCCAGGCTACCAATGTCTGAGAGCTCTCCACAGGAAATTCACTCTTGAGAAGAACATTCTCACTCTTCAGAGCAAGTCAAGTCTAGTAGGCTGATGACGCTGCATGCAGGGAGGAGGAAGAGTTCAGGCAGAGCCAAGGAAACCCACGGAGCATTTTTTTTACAGTTTGGAGACAGAATTTTAACAAAAGAATCTTCTATCCATATTCTTTCTGGCATATCAGTGTTCTGCCTATGACTGCACAAATACACTTAAATCCTTTTTCTGAGGTATTAAATATGTTTCCACTGTGCTCCATTTGGAAGCAGTTTGGGGACACTGGCCTTAAATAAGACACAAAAATGAAATTACGAGAGCAGACTGAAAATAGAGACCTAGTTTAAACATATCCCTAGTGTGTTTCTTGCAAAGGATTCATCATTCATATACCGAGACACAAACTGATGGTGCAAATTTTTAAGAAAATGCAAAGCACAATACTTATTAAAATTGTATTATTAATTTCATTCACATTCCTAGAATCCTGAAACAATCTTTCTACCTTTGAAACTCAGCTGAACAAATATAAAGATACATCCATCTTCAACTCTGTCATAGTCACAGGAATGAATATTCCCATACCACTTAAGTAACTGAAACAACTGCATGTTCAGTGTAACAGTAATTTTGAATTACAGATGCCATGATTTGACACTAACTAGTTAAATTAGCAATCCCTTCCTCTGTTTTCATCACTTGTCCATTAGTAAAAAATAAAAAAAACTTAATTAATTATGCTATTTTTTTAAAAAAGTAAAAATACAGATGATTATGCTACTACTGCTATTTTCTTGCTATTCTGAGTTTAATTGCAATTAACATCTTTTGGGAATATAGTTCTTTATTCTGTGAAGAATGATACAATTAACTTTCACCAGCATGGTTAAGTAATTCTTTGTTACATGATCACATCACTTCTGTAAGTTTTTCACATTCATATACACATAACCCTTTCCATTTTCACACATAATACTAATGAGCACTCTAAAATACTGTGATTACCGTAGATCCATCACGTCAAAGAGGATGTATAGAGCAACTGACAGAGGGTTATTGATTTGTATCAGATGTAATTAATCACTCTGCCAAGTATAATTCTTTATTCACATGCTAAATTCAGGCTCAATTGGCAATAACTACTCTTGACCAGACTCCCATCAAACTCTCTGGTATGTGCTACTGGGCCATCCATAAATACATTATGTGTATAATGTAAACATTTAAAAGGAATTTGACGTTGGAATAAACACCTCATACAAAGCAATCCCCTAATATATTTAAAAGACAAGGCAGCAACTACAATGGCAGGAGAAACTGTAATCTACGTTCCCATGACACTTTAAGACAGGTTCTATGAAGTTCAACATGGGATTACAATCATTATTAGTAGCCTAATGAGACTATATTAGAAGGTGTTAACGGCTGACATCAAGGGAGCCCTGCCTCTAAATCCTAAAACCTCAATAAAGCCTGTGCTTGGCCAATTGCACTCCTTTTGCTTTATCAAGAAGAGCAAGGAAGTCCCTCAGCCCAGCAGCAGATAACGCAGACAGCTAGGGCAGAAGTGACTCTCTGCAAATACAACACAAAGAGTGTTTGTTGAAAGCCACGTGCTGTGAACGTTAAAAATACAGTCCTGACAGGAAACAAATACTAAATCTTTATATATATCACACAGCTGAGAGGCGTAGAAGTTTCTGAGCAAGAAAAATGCTGATGATCATTTCAGGGAAATATCTTACTTTCTATTGTCCCCCCTTTGTGTGTGCATGAATTATGGTAAGTATAACCAGCCAGGCAAAAGAGATGATTATACCAGTTCCAGCGTTGGTGCAGCCTCACCTTAAACACTGTGCAGTTCTCAGGCCCACAATTTAAGAAGGATGTGAAGGTCCTTGAACACATCCAGAGGAGACCAATAATACTGGTGAAAGGGCAGGGAGGAATGCCCTGTAAGGAGCTGCTGAGGATTTTGGGCTTGTCTAGTTTGGAGAAAAGGAGGCTAAGGTGTCACCCCATTGCTCTCTGCAGCTTCCTGAGGAAGGGATGGGGAGAGGGAGATGCTGAGTCAGTTTATAGTTGGTAATACCATGTATATTCAAAAATATCAAGCAATTGAAGAGAGGTAACAGTGTTAAAAATATTCTAAAATGAAGGATTAGTTATTAACCTCCATATTATCCACAATCCTATCTTCTGTTTATTACACACCGCTGAGTAAGCAAGGAGTGTTGCTGGCCCCACTGAGATTTTTCAGTTTTGAAAAGAAGAAAGTTAAGCCTAAGAAACAAGTTGCAATCCAAGTCTGTTGACATATTGGAGCCTATTGCCCCCAAAAGCTTACAGTAACCTTTCTGGTTAAAAATGAAAAATCAATATATGCTTTTTTGTAAGGCAGAGCATTTGGATTGTTAGAGTGCGTTTTGGTTAACAATGAGCTAACTGATAAAAGTTTGAGTAAGTATTTAGGCAAATATCTAAGAACAAAAGCAAAAAAGTTGTGTTATGAAACTTTAAAATATTTATATGTGTGTAAGATAATTAGTAGATAACATTAGGTGCCTCAAGAATGCTTAGAATGAGAGATTTCCTTGTTTGTCCCTGCCTCCCTGTGACTGTGCCAGGCTTCTGTTAGAACCAGAAAGCGATAAGCTTCTGCTAACATGAACCTATGCTTTTCTCTAACAATTTTAGGGTGACATGTTGGAAGAAAACTCAGCAACAGGCAAAGAAAATTGGGCACTGTGCTCTTCGCCTACTCTGACTGATGCTCAAAAAGGATCCATTTTTATATAGAGTACATTGCAAACTCCAAAAATCAGCATTTGGTTGACTGCATCTTTGATGCAAGAATTGAGCACCGTCTCTCTAGACTGTGATTGTTAAGACTTTTCACAGGATCCAATATGAAGCACCTCTGAATTCATTTTATTAATTAAGGATGCTGCTGGGCTGAATGTAATGAAGAGGGACAAAATGAAATATTCATGGTAGAAAGTGGTTCTAAAAGGAGGACTTAAATTTAAAACTAATATCACCATACCAAAGCTGGAGCTACAAACTGGTGGCAATTTGAAGCTTAACTACTGGGCAAAAGCAGAATTAATTGCTGGCCAGTATGTAACTGATGCACTGGGATATAACGAATATTTTGTAATAAAGATGGCCTGTTAAGTCCCTGGAATAGTTCTATAAGATATTTATCATCCTGAACATATGGCTACAACTCAGTACATGTTCCCTTTCCATACACAAGGATTTAGTTTTTGAAGTAAAAAGCAGCACTTAAGTTTACCATGTTCAAACAAACAAAGAAACAAAACCAAACAGTAAAAACATTGTTGGCAAAACACAGCAGATAGCATGCTATAATTATAGATACTGTTTGGTAAGAGATATTTTGCTAAACAAAGTATTTGGTTAACGATATCATTAATGAGAAATAATAGTATACTGACTCACACTTTGTCTTCTTTTAAGAGACTGGCCAGCTATCCAAGTGTACTTGAAATGGAGGAGGAGGGAACAACAATTTTGTAAGGCTGACATTACACTGACCCCCTTTGAAAAGCATTTAGCACAGTTTTTAATCTCAGGAAACTTAAATATATTTGTAAATAAATATTTTGCATTAACAGTAAAGTAAGCTTACAATCCTAAGTTATTTTGCTTTTGCAAGGAAACATGATCAGCATCATAAGAGAACAGGACTATTTTACCAGTTGCAACTTCCACGAAGTCTGACTGTTTGCCTCACTGCTCTATCTCCTACACTTGTTCCCAACTAATTAGAGATGTGTTATGACACTCCTGAGAAACGCAATTGGTGGTTTCCACAATAAAGTGTGTCATTTTCTTCAGTGCTTTCTTTCCTTATTACATGTCACAGAAAGCAGGCATCACATCAACTACTGCTTTTAAGATAACTACTTCTGTTAAATGTCAAAATAAAGCAAAAAAATTACTTAATGTATTTGTCATTATAGGATATACCTTATTTTATAATAAAAATATTTTTATTCCATGTCAACCTGTAAGATCAACTATTACGTTCTGAAATTCATTGAAGTGTAGGTATGCGAACAGAATACTTGTAAAAATTAATATTCAAATTTGACTGTGATCCAAGTCTTGCAATAATCCCAGCTCCCAACTGACCAATAAAATTATGAAAGAGGGAATTTTCTTGACCAGTATGAGAAATATCTGACCTGAAGCTAACCGACGTAAAAGGGGAAGGCGTCTACTGATTTCCTTCATTCTCATTCAGCCTAATCATGTTATTTGTTTTCTGCATAGAAAACTCAGTTAAAAAAAAAAGAGAGAGAGAAGATAAAAACAGAAAGAAAAAAAGAAATCTGCTGCAGAAAACAACAGAAGTGGGACTAATTGAACAGCTTCAAGAGCATGTGGAAAAGCTCCTTGAAAAAAGATTTCATCTCTATCTGCACAGAAGTAGAGTATCTGGGCACCAAAGGCTGGAAGATGGGGGCTGTTCCACTTCAACACTGGGTGAAGGGGAAGAGGCGGTGAATACACAGACGAAAGGACTCCAAACCCTCTGCCTTATTTCACAACACTCTTTCCATGGAGACCAGTACTTTGTCACATAGCATGAAGGATCGTATTTATTTACCACCCGAAGTTGGACTTGTCAACTTGGATTGTATATAATGTGAATACTGTGTACACAGTGAACAATGTGAATATTTTGTTTCAGACTGGAGTTTAAGTTTGGATTTTTTTTTTTGGCTTGCTTTGTTTTTTGGGGTTGGGGAATATTATTTAATATTGCAGATCAAAAAGAACAGGAGAATGAGTCCGAAGTTCCTTCAAAATGGTGGCAGAATGGCAAGAAGATTTGGGGCTGGTGAGATAGGCTGGATTGCATACCAGACAAGAGTTTACCATCAGTCACCGTTTTTCCAAAAGAGAGAAAAAAGAAATTACATTGTCCTGGCAAAATGAACTGTAACTAGGGAAAAACTCCACCAAACCAATTTAAAAAAAAAATGCACTTATTCCTAAAGTTTCATTATTTCAAGTATAATAAATTGATAACCATAATGCTTGCTACAAAGCCATTTTTATAGACACTGGTTGCAAAATTATAAAATAAAATTACATGACCTCTAAGATCATGCTCTGTAAATAAGGAAAGAGAGATGGCAGGGGGATCAATTGGTTAAAAATATTTTCTCCAATGTAATTTAATCAATCCCATTTCTTTTGTAAACTGTAGTAAGTTTTTAACGTACTGCTCTTAATAGCGCTAAAGTCATTAGGTACATCCTCCAATTTAAAGAAAGCTTGGAAGATAATATAGGAAGTCATCTGTCTATTTGTCAAAATAAACAAGATTTTCTCTGGTGCCAGATGGAAGAAATACCACAAAAGAAGTCAATTTGCCAGGCAAACAAGTTCCAAGAGTTTGCCAGGCAGAAGTGAAGTGGTGAGTGAGTGGTGAGACAGTTTCTCCAAGTCATCCATTCTTTGAATAGCTACATCTCTTAGGCAGTTTTAGCCTTCTCTAGTGTACCTGCCACAATTCAAGTATGCTGCAGACAGACAGACATTCAGATCCTTGAAAACTGAGAACATGGCTATAGAACACACAATAGCACAAAACCAAAGAACCCTCTACCATCTGAACCAGCTCCAGCATGGGATGTGGCAAAATCCCAGGGACAGAAAAAAATAGCATGAGGTGCCAAATAAAGGTAGGACTCAGCTTCTTCAAAGGGAAATGTACACATATTCTTGTGGGCTTGATAGACACTGCAGAAAGACCTCTGGTTTTCCTAACACATCAGCTCCTTGTTCTCCCATTACAGAAAAGGACCCAGGGTTTAAGGACTAAGGAACACTGGTAACAGACAGCAGTGGGAGATTGCCTTTGAAAGACAGGCTCCAAGCTCCTGAGGGCACCTGCCATCAGTTAGAACAGACCAACAACAGGCCTCAGAAACCTGCCGTTCCCTTTGGCTATGAAGGTGTGCACTAACTCAAAGGATGGCACAGCAAGGTCTTCTTCTGCAATGAGAAGTAGGAAAGGGCTGCTCACCATCCTGCTGCACAAGAGAAACTGCAGTGCTGGGAGGGAACATTGCTTTGTGCTTCTTTCTGCTGGTGAAATATCAGCGCTGGAAGAGCCCATTTTTGAGGATGAATGACTGAAGAAGGGTAAGAGCAGTTTCAATGTTTCAATGCCAGCACTGGAATGCAGCCAGTACTGTCATTGAAGCCTGCAAATGGTTCCAGGAACAGTGACAAAAGCCAGCTGATGCTGCTCAGACACATAGAAAACTAAACCTGCAGTGTTTGCTGACAGCAGTCCACAGCCACAGACAACTGATCAGGCAAGAAGAATGTCACTTACCTGACAAGATCCCCTGGTGACTCCTGATACTATGAGATCTTCAGTCATAGGAAAGCTTAGGTACAGCACAGTGGCAAGATGACAAAAAGGACAGCAGTCTCCTTACCCGGCTCAAGAGATTTGCACTAGAAGATTCTGGGGCTGCCAGAGACAAGACCAAATGGTCAAAACTGAGCACATCGCCTCCCTGAAGGGACAGTTCTGGAGTCTGAGCTTTACACACACTTTATCTGAGACTTGAATGGCTTGCATGGATATGTAATTTCTTTCATGGCCAAGGTATTACAGACTGTGAATGAAGATGACTGAGTACAACCACCGTGAGCAGCACACAATCCTGAGTGGCATGCTCTGACATGCTCTGGGTGGTCCTGCTTTGGCAGGGGAGTTGGACTAGATGATCTCTATGGTCCCTTCCAACTCCAAAAAAAATTCAGTGAAATTCAGTGAAGCCTCAGGTCACGGCAGGTAGATAGCAAACAGCACAAAACATTTACTGCTCTACTGAGAAAGAGTTTCACAAGCAGAGTGCTCCATTTCAGGTGGGCAGGAGAAAACAACTGAAAACACATCCTCTACATCTTATATGTACATGCACCAGGAAGCAAAAAGGAACAAAGACACATAGGGTGAGGGGTAACAATAATAGAAGAGATTAGAAAAAGGGAAAAAAAACCAACTTTCCAGTCTGAAGTAATTAGGCACAAATATACTCATCATTAGAAAGAACACGTGGACACAAAATTTTACTCCTTAAAACAGCATGCAGGCACCATAAAATGGATTCACCACTCCAAAAGAATATTGCTCCAGCCCCCTGGTTAACAAATGTGGACTACTGCTGAGATGTATCATTTAGCTATCTTTTTGAGCTCTGCTACCTTGGGTGGTTAATTGGATAGTGCCATGACATAATTGTGCACAACTGTTCAGTGTAAAATCCTAAGTTACTGGAATAGAAAAGTTTTTTTAAAAACAAAGATAAACTCCAATAATTGTTTTAAAATATGTTGACAAGATGCTTTTTCTTCCACTCCACTGAGCAGATTTCTGCCTTTCTTGTCTGCTGTAAATTTACCCAGCACATCAGTTTTGTGCACGTGACAGCCAGTCTTTTCTTTGACAGAAGACAACCTTAGCAACGCAAGGAGACAACATTACTTTCTAGTTGCTGAAGTATCAAAGAATTTCTTTGTTGAGATTCAGAAACTGTTTCCCATATTTATTTTAATAACCCACAATTGCCTTCCCAGTCTCAGATTTTGAACGTAATCTAGTAGCTGTAATATGCTTTTGAGGGATAGTTACACTGCACAAACACCCTACATGAAGAAAAACATTCAAAATAGAAACGCACTAAGTAATTAACTGTTGAAGCAGATCTAAAGCTACAGGAAACTGTATGTGTTGTTACACTGTAGAGATGAACAGGCAGACAGAATTACTTACCAAGGCACCACATTTAAACACTTGTTCTTTGCTAGCCAGTAGTGAGAGAAGCACACCAGGGCAGCAGCACTGCAGTCATCAGTGCTACTGCCTGGATCTGTGCACACTCTTATTCTGAATTATGTTTCAGAAAGTCAAATATACAGAATGCTGTGGAAGTTCACAAAAAATTGGAGCAACTATTCAGCATACTAGC
Source organism: Scolopax mira (assembly GCA_004320125.1). Lineage (NCBI taxonomy): Eukaryota > Metazoa > Chordata > Aves > Charadriiformes > Scolopacidae > Scolopax > Scolopax mira. The sequence continues at coordinate 178,366 of BJBW01004586.1, read as the reverse complement.
TATATGACATACAAACCCTTCATTACCAGAGTGGATGATTAGTTCACTTCAACGTGTTAAATGCTTTTTGATGCTGACATTTACATCCTTGGACAATCAAGCATTGCCTAAGAGATGCTGGCATTTTCTTTGGTGTTAAACCACTGTCCTGAGCTTGTTCAGTAGAGAGAAAGTCAGTATCTTTCTTTCTTAGAACCTTCTTACAGCTCTAAACCGCAGTGGCACCCTGCTGTTTTTCTTTCACACATTTAGTGAATGATGCAATCACTTTAACCTCTTCCGATTGAGGCAATGGTTTACAGCACCCAACCATGATTTCTGTTGCTGCAAACCAGTTGTGCAAATATACAGTACCTTCAAAACACTGTGTGCCTGAAAAGGCAAGAGATGAGCATATACATAGGTAATAGAATACATAACAAGGAAAAAAATAAAAGTAGATCAACTTTATGGACTGTCTGGTCATTTCAAGAACAACTGATCCCAGACCTCACTCTGGGATCTATTTTGGCTTTCTTACTTGTTGGGAATTTCCATTCCTGCTAGGACAAGTTTTGTGCACTATAAATGAGACTGCACACAGAGAGATCTTTGCCAATGTGATATTGCTACATAACTAAAAAGCAGTAAAGCATATGTAGTTTCTTATTTGTATTACAGTCCTCATTGTTGGTTTACATTTGCTAGAACTTAATTAAATGCAAAGAGAAGTTGATGATTTCTGGTGCAGCAAAAATTTTATTTTTTCCAAAAATATTGCTACTTCATCTAAGTTTATAATGGAATAGTTGGCAGCTACTTCTGTAATCAAAGCATATAGTTAGTTTTTAAGATGTGGAATCCGTTATACTTCATTAGATATTCTGTACACAGTTTTTCTCCATCAACTAATTCGTACATAGATTAGGCCTGGTTTATTAGGTTATTACATATTTTATATACGTAAAAATATCTTAAATCTGAAGGAAGACAACTTACAGTTAAAAGCAAGAAGAAAATTAATCTGATTAACTTGAAGTTATTTAAGTCACAATAAAAACGCAGCCAAAAAGAAAGTCTCATGCCAAGATTATTAGCCAGCAGTCATCCTGCTACAAGAAGGATGGTAAAATGTGCCCCCAGAGAACTAATATACTCATAGAGTATTGAGTGATTTTTAGGTTTTTCTTATCTGATTTCCTTTTTTTGTTTGTTTGGTTGGTTTGGTTTTTGTTTATTCTATGCACAGTTAGTCTGCAATGCATGTTGATGCTCTACATTACTGGCTTCTACAGATGGTTTCCAGAATGTGTTAATGTGTGTTCTGGAAAAAAAATAAGTGGTTATAATATTGACACTGAGAAAAGGTAGAAGACTCTGGTCAACTTTGGAAGAAACTTCAGTTTCATGATGGATGGCCACATGTGAATTACCCATCCTACATGTTTTCTGTGCGACATCAATCTTTTTGGAGGTAAAAAAAGAAGGGAAAAATTTAAGTTTTAAGACAAATTCAAATTTTCCTAATAAGAGCCAGATCTGAGACCACTGTAAGCTCAGGAAGGAGCCTCCTCCTCAGGCTCTCATTCCCCCTCTATGAACCATGGCTCCCCTCCACCATCTCCCTGCTCAGACTGACCTTTTCTTAGCCATGACCCTTTCTTCTCCTGTGGCCCCACTGCACGATCGCTGCTCTCCTTGCCTCCTCGGCACGGCCCGCTCGCCATTCCTCTCACTCCCTCTCCATTTCGGCCGCACCACCATGCCTTTCCACAGAGCGTGGCCTAACAGCACCCGCCCTCCATTTCGGTTCAGTTCCTGAGGTAAATTGAGGTTTTGGATGACTGAATACAACCAAACACCAAAAGTTATTGGATAAATAAATACATCCCTGAGGACAGGGACGTACATGCCCAGAGGGACTCTCAGCCCTCCTTTCTGAGGCCCTTCTGAGGCCTCCCCCCGGAAGTGCCTCACCCCTGCAGGGAACCTTCTAGAAGCTTCCGGGCCCTGCCACCCTCTGGGCACACCAGGCCACTCGCTCTGGGAAACGCACCCCCCTTTTTAAAGGCAAGGCATGGAAAAAAAAAATAACACCTCCTCCCCCAAAAAACCCCCAAGTAACAAGGTGTGTGAGGGAAGAAGCAGGAGGAATGATGATAAAGAGATGAAGCTGAAGGGGCTAACTTATTCCCAAAGAAGAATTTTGCAAACCACCACGTGAACCTTCCCTTCCTCCCTCCTCCCGAGCTCCCAATTTCAGAAGCCACCACAATCCCAGAAAGCAGCTAGAAGTTCACAAACCAACCAGCTTTCACACAGTCATCTTTCATGTCCACTGTATGGAGGACACCAAGACAAGAAAACCAACCAACCAGAGCTCCACAACCCACCCTCGGTTCAGTGCCCCCTCCCCAAGGAAAACCCTCACTTTACAACCCGTTCCTTAACAGGGAGGGGAGCTTTGCTTTGCCTTGGTCCTGAAGACTCAACATACTTGAGGAAAAGCAGCCATTAGATACCAAACGGTATAATACACCAAAGAAAAGAGGTTTGCATATTCATGTCAGTCCTCTTTTTCATATTTTTCCCATTGTTGGCTGCTATTTTCTTAAACAAAGCCTCTCCTGCTTTCCCACCAGACACTTTTTCCTTAGAGATCTCTCTCCCAGACACAGATATTTTCACAAGATTCCCTTCTTAACAGCAGGAACAGGAAGCCAGTCCCACAAGCCCTGCCAGTTCTTCAAGATCCACAGAGACTCTCCAGATACCGGCAAGAGGTCACAACCAGAGCTTTTAACTCTCCTAATAGTCTTTCAAGCAACAAAAGGAAGTGTTTCACAAGAAAAGAAACATCACTGGAAAAAATCAAATACAACCCAGAATTAGGCTTTCTTCCTAAATTTCTTATTTAGGCACCAAGAAAGAAAAGCTACAAAGACACACACATCTGCACTCCTGAGGACCTCAGATCTACTTATCAATGAAATTTGCCCCTAACATAGAAAAGGAATCTATACCAAGCAACAACATCTTTGAAAAAGATTGCAACAAAACACACTCTCTTGTTTCCTGTGGAGGAAAGAAATCAAGTCATGGAGTTTTTTGCACAAGAAAGAACAAATCCAGCAGGCAGAAAGTTGTGACAGATGAACAAAGAAGTCTGCTTTAAAAACTCTTACTTTGTACCTCATATGTAGTTTACCTACTTGGAGAGGAAAAAAGGTTTTATTATGGCTCTACTTTGAATGTTTTCTGCATCCAAAGGAATGGTGAATGGACTCTTGTGCAGTTTTATAATGCTTTTTATCCAAAGATATTCAAAACACCACAAAAGATATCACAGATGCCTGAGTCTATAGGAGCTTCAGGAAATAAGCACATAGAAATAACAAACACAGTATTCACACACATGTACTCATCTGGTGCCCTCCCATTTTTCAGTGACTAAACTTGACATTGCTTATCTGATTCAGAAGTACCAAACATCCCCCAAACCAGCAAGAGTGAGTGATGCCACCTGTCACCTCGTAACACTATACCACCATTGCTAGTACCAGATCATAGACTTTGCATTTACTAAGTTTGCGAGGCCTCAAAGACTTCTCAGACTTGCTATATCTGAAGTTTTTCAGATTGTCCTGTGGCTATGTTTTGGCTTGCTTCAGTAAAAAATTTTTCTTCAGACCAGATAGCTCCAACTAAGTTGCTTTACTTTTGTGAGGTACCACAGTAGTTTTATGTAGACAGCAGTAACAAGTAGTAATTCTGTGTAGAATGAAGTATTTATGGCTAACACTATGATGTAGTGAGCAAAAATAGAGGCCTGGTATGACAGCAGAGACCTTTGAGAAGTGTAGAATCAGGATGCAGTGCATAGCAGTACAGCAAGGGATAATAAGAGATGGGGGCCCCAGGGCCATAAACAAGTCACCTATGATCAGGTAAAGAAATGCAGACCTGGAGCTGAACTGAAAAAAGATTTTAGGAATAAGAAAGAGAACAAAGAAATCATATTTAACATGTAAAATGCATCATACACTATAGATTCAGATGCATTTATTGGTCTGCAGACCAATAAAGAAAGAAAACATGCATGCAAAGGCATGGTACAAAACAGAAAAATAGCTCTATGTAAAATAAGGAAAAGAGAAGGAGGGGGAGAAAAAGAAACCATCAACTTAATATTCTCCAGGGCAAAGGGGTGCATCACCCTTACCCCCAAACACCTGACTGAGGTGTTTGTATTCAGAGGAGCAAGTATTGGTGAGCATAGCACCAGGAAAAGGGATTGAAACTAGTTAGTGTACATATAGCAATTTTACCTGTATTATTTATTACCAGGATATACTTCTGTATGCAACATTGATTTATTTTATTTTTCCTGTAGTAAATGGATGTGGACTAGTAATGATTCTTCAATTAGGGTGTGAGAGTTTCTATTATACTAGCAATAAATTCTTCACTTCATATATAAGGTGTGTTTCCTTTTTGCAGATAATAAGATTTTGAGTATAACAATGCAATTTGGACACAACATTAAACTGAATCAAACATTCTGCTTGAGACTTTTACCTCATCCCTTGCTTACACCAGAACCAAAACACATGAACCTCCAAGGAATAAGTCTTCACACTTGTCCGGATTATCAGGTCAGCTTTCCAATACTGGAGCAAGGGCTTACAGCTTTTACTCCTTTCATGATCTCTTTTCTTTAAGCAACATGGAGAAGCTGATTGTAACAAACCAGGTATATACCTGGAATATATTATCTGTATTTCTTTAATGTTGGGTTTTTTTAGGAAATTATTTCTCTCTCATATAAATTTCCATCATGAATCAAAAACTGCAGGAATTTTTGAAAACATAATTATCTCTCTTAAGGTTTTTCCCTCTAAAGATTATGTTACTAGTAATATCAGCCAAAAAAACATAAAGGAAAAATTCTTTATCAAACTTTCTTGCCCTGATTATTTGAAACAGTTGATTTGAGATGTTCACAAAATCAATATACTTAAGGCAATATATCTACTATACTCCATTACTGACAATTATAAATATAACCATCAACAAAACTTCCAATTTTGATGTCCTATAGAATTTAATATGTGATTTTTCAGAAACTAAGCAAAACTGTTTGGTATGTGAAAAAGGGGGGAAGTAAAGCAACAAGCAGGAAATCACCCCCATCTGACAAACAATATCTGAAACCTATGGTTTAATAATAATTTTGTTATCCTGTATCTTTGGAAGCACATAAAAGCTGAACATTTTGATAATAGGATATAACATAAGGCATGGCTTATTATATATATATACTACTATTACAATGGGATCAGATTTTAAATGTGCTCTGAATAACTCCTGCCTGAAAGGCTCCTTATTGACAGGAAGCTCTTGTTGTCCTTCCCCTGCTGATTCTACTTAATGGAATAGTGAAAATTAGAAAGATCACAAGACAAAACTGAGAGCTTGCCTAGTAATTAGATCTCCTGGAAGTCCTTCATGCTTTACTTTAGTAAGTTACAGGCCATCACTATCCCTTTTATTTGCCTTTTACCCATTTGAGCAAACATTTGTTTCTGCCCATTTACAAGCATTGTAATTCCCATAGTTACAGTTTTCTGTAAATGTAATGGCTAAAAATCAATAGTCACTATAATTCTTTTGAAGTTCATTATAAGTTTCAGTGCAACCAAAACTAGCTAAGATCCTCTGGCTGCAAACACTTGAACACATGAATAAATCTACACAAATGAATAACTATTTTGAGGTCACTGCAATTTTTCATCAGTATGAAGAAAGTTTCAAAGGACTTTTTATATGCCAAAGATTAGGAATGAAGTAACAATTTTCCTGGGAGAATTAACACTTAAGTGTATTCATTACTGTAGATTTGTTCTGACGTGTTTAGTGAGAAATGCTTAGCTCTTCATAAATTTGTACACTCCTAATATCCCCCCCATCCACCTTCCTCCTTAATAACATCTCCTATAAAATATCTAGGCACTTCTTCATTCAAAACCCTAATGCTCACAACATTGCAATATTATCTCTCAAGTGTCACTAAGGAGCCTCAGTTATCTCTTTACATTGTAGGAATACCATGTGTGGCATTCAAATGTGCATATGTGCTACATTTTTAAACTAAATGAAACTATTTTCCTTATCTATAAGTTTGTATTTTCAAACTGGGGAAATATTAGAAAAAAATCCATCTTCCTGCTTGCCACCAGCAAATGGGAAGCAGAAAACACCAAATTCTGCAGCACAATTTCCAAAGGTTTTCTAAGCTCATGCTATTTTTTTTTTTTGTTCCTAAACAAAAATGTCCTCGAAATGCACTATGGAACCTCCAAGGAAAGCAAGCATCCTACACATACTAACAAAATGGTTTGTGTTTCTGTTGCCTTTTCTAGATTTGCTGAGCAACAGCAGAAAGGAATTGGCAGCAATAATCAGGTCCTGCTTAGAGCCTAGGAGGCAGCAAGGAAACTCAAGAATTGTGTCAGTCCTCCCTCCAGAAACCACCAGGTAGTTCTACTCAATGAGCCTCTGCATGCTGTCTTTTTTCCCTGGCAATATTGTCCTTTTGCATGAGTCTGCCAATGAAATGAAGGTTTTGTGGGAAAGCTGAAATGACAAGTTAAGTTTCTTAGCAATGCTAAAGGCTTCTGAAATAGGTGGATGCCTTACGTGTATGCTGTTGTCTCCCAAAACTTTGCATATCCTATACCCAGCTGGGAACTCAGTTCTCCAAGAACCTCTTTAAAGCAGTACAATTGCTGTTACCAGTTTTATAAAATACCTTGTTTTCATCTGATTTGCAGATGTCAATGCATACTTTTTATGCTCTATGAAATAAAATTATTTTAAATGCCTTCTCAAACTCCAAGTTTGTAACTACTACTTTATCTCATATATTTTACTACATAGTCTTTTTCTTTTACAGTTGACTATGACAAAGTGGGGAACATTAGGGATTACTGCTATGAAGAATATGGCACATATTTAAGCACCCTTGCTTCCTTTTATTATCCTTTCAATTTAGACACCAGCCTATCACCTTAAGGTGCTCCTAAGTCCAGACAAAAAAATCAGTTGGGTGACTCAAGCTATCAGACCTGCATAAGGTTTCACAAAAGAAGAGATCTTTCACATGGAAGTGGAAAACATCCAAAGTTACAACAGGAAATAACTTTTAAACCATCTACCTGTGAAAAAGATATAATTTCTAACATTCCAGCTTACAAGGCAGCCTCAGTTGAACAAGAGTCAGGATGAAAGCTCTCCTTGCAAAGAATTTCCATAATGTCCCCCACACAGAACACACCAAACTGCCTGGACTTCTGGTCCAAGTCATGGCAGCCTGTCTAGTCACAGATTACTCAACTCTGAGCAAACAATAAAAGAATAAACAGACCAACTGTCAGGTGGGATTGTTTTTCTTTCCCCTCCAGCATAGCAGAACTGATTGAGTTTCCCCTAAATTGGTTGGCGTGGGATGAAGCCAGTTTACATAGGCTAATGGAAATTACCTGTGCAGGATGGAATGCCATATCACTGCCTGAACAAGGCTCTTGAGAGGCAGGAGTATTCTATGAAGGCCGTGTAAACAAAGTACTTCACAATACCTTGATCTTTTTTTACCGCTTTGTAGTTGTATATAATCAATATACCTCTATCACAAGGACTAAAAAACGTGACTGTAAATGTTTTACCGGCATCATATACCATTCTACAAGTGCCATTACAGACCTAAGTTTTTCACAATGTCTCAGAATATTGTTATAAAGTTATTTTTTCTGAGTATATTAAAGAACATAATGTACAAAGAGATTTAAATTAAAGACGTAAAATACTAGGTTACTGAAATAAGAATAAAGGCTTTTAAGGCTAAGAGAATAAATTATAAAAAAAATACAAAAAGCAATTCCAGAGCCAAAGTTTCCATTTTAAAAAAGTGACAAGCATTTAATAAGCATGCCTTCCAACAAAACTTACGCTCAAAACTTGTCAGTTTTGAAAAGGGAACTCTGGATTATAATTTTCAAAACCACCAGTCAAACAACTGACACATATCCTTACTTTTAGTGTCAGGAACTATTTACTACTACTCTGCTTGGCAGGTTTTGAAGGTCTGAAGATCCTCAGAATTTTACCAAGTCAGGTACTTACTCTTTGTCACAGTGAAGATCAGGTCAATATGTTGGGAAAATCCTCCCACCCTCAATATTTCATGAGGTTTACTACAAGAGAGCCACTGTTACAAAATCATTAATAAATTAATTCCAGAAATTACCAATAAACCCACAGACAATGCCTAAAACCAGGCTTTACACTGACTATTGCTATGATACCTTGTGTATTTATATCTCAAAACATAGTACAAATGCAAAGAGGCTCACTCTTCTTATCATGACAATGAAAAATCTCTTAGAAATGACTGAAGGAGTGACAGGGGAGAAAGAATGAACTTTAGACAAAACTGAAGACAATCTTACAGCATGATATATATATATACATTTTCACTGACTATGACTCATGTTGTTTTATGCTATGACATTTTATCTTATATCCACTTCAAAGTAGTCAAAGTCAGTCTTTGACATATTTTCCTTTGTAAACTATTTGTTAAATATAGTCTGGTTCTTATTTTCCTGCATGCAATCCAAGGGGATTTTGGTACATAATAACAGAAACTGCAATTTGTAGGACACTGATTTCCTTAAAATTAAATTTTCTATGCAGTTTGCAAGGCAGCCTGTAAGACCAAAACTATGAAATTTATTAATACAATTTTTAAATTATGCTTACTCTTACTGATGAAAGGGAACTGCATGTCTGTCAGTTCTCACTCTGTCAAAAAACAGTTCTTGCATGGTCTTCTGTCCAAAGCCTCTTACAGCCTAACAGTACTCTTCAATGTTTTCCTGGTAAAGGTTTGTTTTATACCCAATTCCAAAATTTTATACTATATAAAGGACTTCACTTTTCACCATACTGAAATAGAGAGAAGTCTGCCTTTCTGCTCTCATAAAGCTTTAACTATTTTCACTGCTATGCTATTTCAACAAACTGAGGTTTATCAACAGCAAAAGACTTGCAGACTGTAGCTAGAAGAGACAATAAACCACCCACAAAACCTCACTGAGATATATGAAGTGCATAAGCAATGGAAGTCTAAATTGCACTGGCTTGTCTGGGCTGCTCGCAGGATGCAGCCTGACCAGACTCATTTGTTGTTTGGGTGCCTGGAACACCATTCCCTCGCCAGGTTTCTGTGAGGCAGTTGGAAGGGGGCAGATTTCCTTCAGAGGCTTTGCACAGGAGCAGGGAGGGCTCTACAGTGGCCAAGAGCATTTTGACTTCCATACCACTCCTTGGGCACTGTTCTGTGGGCTGGAAGTGATCACAGGAGTGAGGAGCAAACCATCATCAGCCTCCTGCTGTGCAAAATAAAAATAAAAATCTCCTTTCATTAGCCTTAAGTGACTTGCTCAAACTTGAATCCACATGGAGCTTCAGAAAGTTTATGAGCTTTTGGACATAGAGTTAGAAGATAATGACTCCTTCACTTCTCATACCATCACAGGAAAGCGATACAAGGCACGACACAGCTCAGGAGTGAGGCTTTTGTACCATCCAGAGCTCAACACATGCACAAACACCCACATATGAGTTAGGTGACAGTACAAGCCATTTTTCATGGGGGTGGAAAGATTGAAAGACTTTACCCAGGAGCTAGGGGGGGGTAAACACGTTTCATGATACTTAATGATGTTCAAAGAAACTTAGTTAATACGATGACATCAACCTCACTTCATCAGAAAGATGTCAGACTGTCTCAAACTGCTACAGTCCAGAAGAGGAAAGATAAGGTTGTTTCAAGTGCTAAATTTTGATTTTAGTCTAGGCTCCAAAATCTTAAGAGTTTAGAAAAGCAACCTTCCAAATTCACTGATCCAGCATTTGGCTTCAAATGAAGATGCTTCAAAAAATCCCAGACATCCTTCATACACTGTACTGAAATTTTTTAAGTTGACTTTCCTCAGCAAAGTTGCCTGAGCTTTGCTAATTTGCAGTAATTATCTTATTTCTTCCTTTGACTACATGTATTGTCTAGGTGTTGCTTACAATGCTCATCATTATTAACCTCTTGTGCTCCACAGCATCTTGACACAGCAATTCATTGTGCAATAAATAATTTCAAAACATTAGTCACTGAAATGTGGCCATCTGTGGTTTAGCATTCTTTTAACCCTTAAGCTTCAGATTTCCAACTACAGTTCAAGCTTCTGGAAGCTACAAGGTTTTAGTTTCACTTGCATCTCAGCAGAAAAAAACCAGATATTTTTGCCAAAGACACAGAATATAAGAAAGCAGGATCTCCAAGGTAGTTACAGAGTAGCTGAGAATGCTGCTAAGCAGTAAGAATTTAACACTCAAAATGTCTGGGCAACCGAGTTGTCTCAAGAGCAACAATTCATTTTAAATGCAATCCTACTTTGAAATCTCTTGGCTACATCAACCAATATGTGAAAAGGCTACAACACATAAAGGTTTAGATGCCATTCAGAACTAAGTGCCTTAGTGAATCGCTTCTGTTAAATCATTTTGCTTTTATACCACTCCCATCAAGCCTCAATCTGGCTGAGCTGCTTTTGAAAGCAGTCGTCTTACAGCTAGCAGTAGGAACTCACATAGATATTTTCATAAAGGTATTTTACTTGATTTTCAAAATAAGACATGTCACAATAAGAAAACAATGAAATATTAAAACAGCAAGCTACAATATTTCTGTTTACATTTGCAAGCAAGACTAGATGAAATATGAAACATTTCTCGTCCTCAGTGTAAACAACTATTTCATACATTTTAATAAAAATACAAGATCATCCAAGGAATTGCCCCTAGATAACATGGGAAAATTGGAAAGTAAAATGCATGACATTTCAAACAAGTGAAAAGGCATTGACGTTTTATTCAAAGCTCTGTCAAAGAAACCCTCTCAAACTGTCAATTATTTTGTGTACTTAAAAAAATAATAATCAGCAAGTCTTTGGTTTACCAGATCAGTTCTACATATAGAAGGCTCCATTTAGGAGCTTTTGTACTGAGTCCTGCTTAACATTCATTTGACAAATATAATGAGGGAGCCATTACACAAACTGTTATACCAAGGTCCTGGCCTGTTTGCCTTTCTCTTTTCTTGCCTACCTTCTCTAAGTATATCCTATGAATAATTTCCCAAGTTAAACAAATTGCCCTTACCAGCTTCACTGTATACAAGCTGCTTCATGAAAATTCCAACTAGATAGCAAAATATTTCTTCATGTCACACTCATGTTGTTCTGATACAATTAAGTGATTTTCTACTGAAAATGTACATTTTTATAAATGCTGACTATGTGGAAATACCTGCTACTAACATTACAATTACTTGTAGAAAGTGGCAATTTTACCACGATATTAAGATAGTTTATGAAATAAAAATAGTCAAGACTAATCATGTTACTGTGCAAATTTGTACACCTGCCTCAAAATATTCACAATATACCAGTGCAATACAAATATCACAAGATAATGCCACAGGTAATAATCTATAGCAGCATCCTCAGATAAGCCATCAGAGCAGCAGACAATTTGCATTTACTGTTCTGGAATGGTCAGATTGCTCTGTCTATTATAAGAAGTTTCTTAAAATTTCTTCTTTTATACACTAATAAAGCAAAAGTGAGTATTGCTGTAATACCTAAATTGCCTTTGGTATCCAGGCTAAAGATGCACTAGATCCTGGATTTTCACACTGGTTTTGTTCATGTTTTTAAAACAAAACCAAATACACGCACTCATATCACTTTCCCTAACCTAACAATTACTACGAGGCTATCTGTAAATATGTTGTCTCTCCAACAACAATCTCACCTAATGCATCTCTTTTTTCTGGTTGTTTCTGACCAGCTCGGTCTGTACACAGTATGATTGGTAAGCCCTCACCTTAGCTAGTTCCCTCCACGCCATGGCATTGAGTCCCTGACATTAGGTCCTCCTAACATCAGGAACGCCTTTACAGCCTGCTGTATAAGAGGGAAATTTCCTTCCTCAGCTCCTCTTTCACATATCTGGAGGAAAAAGAGGGCTCTGCTTGCAAGCAGCTGACTCTGCACCCCCAGCATCATAAATACATGGATATGTTCTGCCAGAAGAGATGCTTACGTCACAACATATGACACTTTTGGCAAGTCAGCTCATGCTGTGCTTCAGGCTGCTGCAGAGACATTTCAACCAGTTCCAACTTGGGTGTCTTTGTATTACACCACAGTCATTTTGCTGGAAGCCATTAGGTAACTTGGATATTGGACAGGATCCAGGCTAAAACATGGAAAAGGTGGGTGGCTGGTCTGGACCCTGTTGCTACCACAATGGAAAAATAAAGAGACCAATTCTGCAAGTTGTCATTAGTGAAACTGTACCCATGTCATTCACTTCCTTATAGATATCTGCACTTTTCTACTTTTCTAAAAATCTTGGGCACTTATGAGTTCAAAACACGACATTGAAATGTTAGTAAATGTACATCACAGAAGAGAGAACACAGCCATACCATTCCTCATATACCTAATAACGTAAGATTGGAATACATAAACACGGAACACCCATTTGCTTGCTTGCTCTCTTAGATTTGGACTGACAATAACTGCATCTCTCACTGTAAACCAGCACCCTCCCATGGTCACTACCACAGCTGGTTTTCACCCCCTATCCTCGTGCTGCTGTGCAGGGCACAACAATGAGAGAGACAACATCTTCCATTCACAAGCAAAGACACTTTGCTGTATACCTAAGGAACGTGTTACCATCTTTCTGCATCTTGTCAATGTCATTGCAACAACCTCCTACTGTCAACTGCAGCATCAGGTACAGTAAGCCATGCCATAACAGTGGAGGACAGTTGTTGAACAAAGACCATATTAGTGTACTCAAACACTTGGAACACTACACTATCTGGGGAGAAAGAGAGCTCTGATTATCCAAACAGCCAAATCATTATCAGGTTATCAAGACCTCTTGTCTGGGCACTTGTCTTTGCAATTGGTCCAAGTTCACATAGAAACTAAAGAGCATCTTTTGCTGCTGATATATTTCCATTTTCCTTCTGGACACCATCTGAGTCGGTCCCAGAAGACTTTGGAAAGTTCATTCCCTTAAACCTATTATCACTTTGGGCTCTCAGTGGTTGAGAGTGAACTGTGGAATCAATTGCCTCACAAACTCTCACTACCAAAGCATGCAGATTTGATTTGGCCCAGATCAGTCTAGTTAGGGACTGAGCTGCCTCACACAGCTGCTGAAGCTTATTGCAAGCCAGTCTCTGCACAGCTGTCAGATCGCTTGAGTACCCTGGCACAAAAGAACCACCACAAACCTTCTACAAATACAGCATCATTAGAACAGGTTGCCCAGAGAAGTTGTGGATGTCCCTTGCCTGGAGGTGTTCAAGGCCAGGCTGGATGGGGCTTAGAGCAACCTGGTCTGATGGGAGGTGTCCCTGCCCAGGGCAGGGGGATTGGATCTCGATGATCTTTAAGGTTCCTTCCAACCCGAACCATTCTATGATTCATTCTATAATTCTATGAACTCAGTACCAGAAACATTTCATGAGAAATCACCGTATCTAAGAAAATGAGGGCAGAACAAACACGTGTCTTTGACACTAAGATGAACTGCTCTTTTGCCACAGTTTTAAATGTTTACCCTCTTACCCTAGGCATCCTATGAAATAGCAATAGTGATGGATTCTCCAAAATCTAGAAAATAAACATACTGTGCGTGCACACTGATGGTCCCTCCAGGGAAGTCCTTTGTGTGACAAAAGCCCTCCTGTCACTAAGTCACCATCCTTGCTCCTCCTTAGATATCGTAAGTGCTCACAACAGTGTGGCAAACAGCAAGATGGAAGAACACTGAGAATGGCAGGTATTTTCTTTGGCAATTACAGACATGGACAAAACCTCAATGAAGTCCGTTTTGTTGGAAAGACATAACTTTTTAAACAAGGTTATTGTACCATCAAAAACAGATGAGCAATAAGACCCAATTCTAAAATCTAACCATGCAAAATAGGTAATCTCTAACCATTCTCTTCACTTAATGCTTAACAATGCCCAATTTCATTGCGATTTTTTTTCCTCTAAAAAAGTAAAACATAAACTCCCAAGCAAATTAAAACAATTAAAAATTTAAGTGAGCACTAAGTCAACAAATTGGTGATACAATCATGTATTTTCAATTAGATATTCACAGTCTGCAAGTGAATTTATTTAGGCCAATGTATCAGCATCATCAACAAAAATATTCATCATCATTACCACTTTCATCTGGCAGAAATTAGTAGCAGATGCTATGGAACTTTTCCATGTTTATATTCATAGATGCTTGACATTCCCCCATTGAGTTCAAAATAAGAAAACACAATGAATAATAATCCCACATTCACAGAACACTATTTTGAATCATAATCTGCACCTACTTTCAAGTCAAATCTCAGACTGCAGCAGCCATTGCTTTTCAGACGGAGTATTCAGCAAGACAATTTGCTCCACGTAAAGAATGTGAAACGCTAAAATAGAATATTGGCTTGCAGTTCAATTACTGCCCAATCACTAGAATTATTCCTAGGCAAGTATGATTTGCATAAACACCATACCCTTTCTCCACACCACCAGTAAGAAGTGTCAGTCCTTCTACCATGTAGTCCGCTGATAACCAGCAGTGTTAGATTTACTTGTAGAGTAGATGTTTAAATTATGTATAGCAAATTCTTCTACATTAAGAAGTATTTTCTTAGCACAACCACACTTCCAACTGCAAACATTATTCAGTAATGATAAAAATAGTGATTCTGTGATTTAAAAAACCAACCCAACAAAACACCACCAACACCAAAACAAAACCAAAACCCAAGACACAATTAAATGACCCCATTGGCTGCCCAAGCTGGAAGGGCAGGGAGGCAGCTTCTCATATGTACCTGCAAGGGAAACAGGGAAATCTGTTGAATTTAAGAATCAGATGGTGAAGCTGAAACTTCTTAATATACCTACAGATTCCTTTTGCTTTCACGTGACTTTATGGTCCAAGAACTAAGCCCACCGCAAGTGGCTTTTTTGCTTTTCTTCAAAGGATTAGTTTTCAATAAATCAGTTTACTGCATGGGGACAGGAAGACGAGTGCTAAAACACGGGAAGTAGCAGGGAGCTGTGGCAAGGAGCACAGGGAAGGGAAGGAGACAACTGCCTTTTTCTTGTAGGCTACACATCTGCATTGCCTCTTGAGATGTAACAACCAGGGATTAAAATGCCAAGGACACACATTATAAAAGACATAACAGGAATAGACAGATGTATTTCCACTTCTTAATCCACCTTGCTCTTCAAGGCGATCTGAATTCTCCAAGATTACACTGCTATGTTTTTCTAGTTTGCTACTTTGCAGTCTGCTACAGTCTGCTATAGCCTGGGCAGTGTGAGGACTTCCAGTTCATCCATGGAAGAGGCAAGTGAAGGAAAAAAGCGTAGCAGACAGGAATGCAAAC
The DNA here is from genome assembly GCA_004320125.1 of Scolopax mira. NCBI lineage: Eukaryota > Metazoa > Chordata > Aves > Charadriiformes > Scolopacidae > Scolopax > Scolopax mira. The sequence continues at coordinate 162,786 of BJBW01004586.1, read as the reverse complement.
CACAAGCCTTAATTTTGATTCTCTACTAAGCAGACAGGTACACTTACCAGCATCCTAAAAAATACAATACTTCATAGCGACAAAGAACTAGAGTAGCTGGCAGGGATGCTAATAGGAATCACGGTATCAACAGCATCACTCTGTCAAGGAGGTAAAAAGAAAGCCATGGTGCCTTAGATAAAATGCTATCAATTCTGGTCCGTGGATAGCAAAGTACTGAAAAACTCCTGATATACCCCTAACTCCTCTTTCACAGTAGACAATACAAACAGAGAATCAGATCTAAAGATAGCACTGTACAAAAAAATAGGCAGACAATGTAAACTGGTAATAAGACTGAAGTATTCATGCAGTGTTAGGCTGTGAAGCATCTGTTTGGTCGACCAGGTAAAACACTAGCAAGAAAAAACCCACAACATTGCAGCATTCCCTCCCATTTCTGACTGGAAAAGAGAGTAATACCTCTATTTTCATCTTACTGAAATCCTGTATTTCCTTTAAATTACAGATTATTATATTTTTACTTAAATACAATGAGGGGAGGATTTGAATTTAGGTATGATGTAATTACAAATAATTATAATTATAAATCTGTACCTGGAGTTAAACATCCCTGCAAATAGATGTAAAATATCACATCTACTGAAATAGACGAACAGTAAAGTGTCTGATGTAACAGTAACTGGATAAGTATCAATAAAACAGTTCAAAAAACTTTAGTGTATGTATATGTTTAAGTACATTTGATTATTTAGACTATACCTGTACTTATAATTTTGAATTAATGGTGAATAAGAATACTTGGTAATCCAACATAAATTGTGACTGAGAACTGGGAACACACAGGGCTTTTTTTTTGTTATAGGTTTGATTTTTTTGTTTGTTTTTAAAATAAGAACAACCCCACAAAAACTGGCAACACACTCTCCTCGCAAGCATCATTTGACTTCCTACTCAAAGTGAAGAGCCTCTGCTCCCATCCCACATTTGGGGCTGAATCACTCCACTCTGAAGGGAGCAGTGGTTCATTAGGAGAGCAGCAGAAAGGTGTCTGTACCTGCTGCCAGTGTTTTAATCACTCTTCTGTGTCCCAGGCTGCAGTCTGCTCCCCCTCACGTTAACATTTCCCTTTGGGAAATTGACACATATTTTGTGAACAAAACAAAGCCCAGAATCACATCCCAAAACCAAAGAGCAAACTGAAGGCACCATTCCATAACTAGAATCACTAACTCTTGCTACTGTAAAGGTACAAATATAATAAAGCTCTTCAAAAATGCATGGATATAGGCTTTTATCACAGATCTTATAGGTCTCCTGTTTAATGAAATACCAATAGAACAGTAGATAATTATAAACAGTAACCTGGAGGGTATGAGAGCAGGAACTGGTTGTATTGTTCCCAAAGCCAGGTCAGACATCTAACAAAAAGATAAATCTCTCAGAGAGGGAGCATTATAATAGTAACTATTAATGTATTTTAATCTATGTTTTCTAGATCATTCTGGGAAAATACAATTTAGCAGAGGAAGGCAGCAATAAACTCATATACCCACTAATCTGTCAACTTTGTTTTTTTTCAGTGTTCCTGAACACTTGCCTACAAAGAGTAGTTTTTACAAACATAAAAGTTAAAGCTTCTCATGTCTAACAGCAGCAGCCATAAGATACCTCTGCTCCCTCTTGAGCTCATTCCCAATTCACAAGGCAAAAATCTCAGCTTTGTGCCATTTTTCCTTTACTCATCTTGATATTTTCAAACTCTTAGACTGCCCACAGATAGACATACCCAATAGAATGCAGAAAGATACACAAATTTTTAAATAACTTCTCTCTCCAATAATCTCATTTTTCAATCAGTTTTCTTTCATGACCAAATAGTTTCTTTTTCTGCCAAGTGAAATTTTTGGCAAGTTTTTTATTAAAGAGCTTGACGCAGAAGAGACATGTGAATTCCCTGGCCTTCCTAAAGGCAACAGAAATATTACTTCATGACACAAGTACCACCAAGATGAAGAGAGGGCAAGTTACATACTGTAACCATAGCGATTCCAAGTATTTAATTAACACGAAGAACTAAGTAACACTTTAAGGGACATTGTCAACCATATACAAGGAACCTGACTGTTCCACCCAGAATAAGTGTTAGAGGGTAAGAGCCAAAACAATCATCCGTGTTGGAATAACACACTCAATCAGGTCAGGGAAAAGCACAACTCATCCACTGTGAAAATAAAAAATAAAAGCAGTTGTATCACAGCACATGTGAAATTACAGTTCTTGTTCTATAATATCTTGTTCTGTAATATAACATAATAAAAAAACCCCAACTCTCTCATTGTAACTTACTACTATTGAATTATACATGCACCTCAGTTTTTGACTGCAGCTTCCTCTTGGAAGAGAGTATTTGCATTTCCAACTGGTTTTGTGTTTTCTACTGGGCAGATATTTAGCCATTATTAGTCAGATTGACAATCGACATAGTTCCATTCATCTAAACCACAGTAGTTATACAGGTACCTCCCCAAGGAGGTGGAACAGGCAGAGTGTGGTTGAGCAGATCAAAAGAGCCAAGCAACAGTCTGTCTTCCTCAGTAAGACTTCTGAGAGCCAGGGCCAATGTATGTTGTGAACATGCTATACATCTCATAGCACAGTCATGCACGTTGACTACCTCTGGTAGAAATTCAAGGCAAGAAGTGGGGATATCACCATTAGAAGTTTAACTAAGGAGCAATTTTTCATTGTTGTACACACTACAGAGAAAAGGGAAATAAAAAGGAGCCACAGGAAAGGTGTATCCCTCTGAACACAGGTTCCCCAGTGCAGAGCTGGTGGCCCAGTAAGGCAAAGAAAAGAACAGGAAAAGCTTCTCTTCCTGCTGCATGGTGCAATCCCATGGGACACCCAGCGTGAGGTCTGGCAAGGGCCAGCACAGGGTTGCACTGGGCCATGCAATACTCCACCTTAGAGAAACCCAAATAAAAGTTTCCCGTATTTGCTTAAGGTGCTGAGTGTAATGCAGATACTCTCTTGGGTGCTGACTTCTGGACTGTGTGCAGCCTTTAGGCACGTTAGCAAGAGTTGAGAGATGTCTCTGCCTTCATCTCCCTGCTCAGAGTTCCACACAATCCCTCAGAGAGGTATTTTCTCTCTTTCTGGCCCCCATAACGAGTCTTTCCATAGCTGAGTTTTTCCTTTACTGCTTCCAGACTGATATTGTTCAAAGTCAGTGAAGCAGAGAATGCAAAAGAGTGAAATAAATATAGACAGAGCAAACGAGTGCTAGGCTGCCTTATTTGGCTGGTGGTGGAGAGACAAAACCAGCTGTCACAATTACACATATTACAATGCGACCTAAACCTTGACTCTTCAATCTCACAAGAATATTCCAAGGTTTCCATAAGGTACAGCTCATACCAATTTCAGAGGTATGCAGCTTCCAAGAAAATCAGACAGCTTTTGAGGTACCTGAGTATAGATTTTCAAGCCTAGATTTGGTCACCTGGTTTGAAAAATTTTTATCCAGAAAGAGATTTTGGAGAAAGATTCTCAATTGTAAAGTGATTAGTTCAAATTGAAACAAAGGACAATTCAAAAGCAAAGCTGATTCACTTAAAAATGTCTTTCACATCAGACCTATACTATCAGTCCCATATTCTCACATATTTAAAAAATATGCAAGATTCAAGTCTGATTGGGTAGAAAATAAAGAATTAAACCGGGCCCATCAAACGCTGCGTTTTGGCGACCTTTTCTCACACAAGAATAAGAAGATTGTATTGATTGGTTCTGAAATACTAATACAAAGGCAAATCAAATCCCATGGGCAGAATATATTCTTAATTAAGCAGTACAAAACCATCCCTGATGACCTGGTTGATAAATCACAGCAGAGCAAGTGACTATAACTATATCAGTATGAAGAAAAAAAAAGAAAAAAATATCTTACATTGTTGGATGTGATCAGCATTTGTGGGAGAAAAGGGCATCTCTCGGACAGAAGGTGAAAAAGGGAATTACTCAGTTTTGCTGCTCTTTATGAACACCGGCCCACGTATCTGACAGCTGATCAGAAAGGCCCGACTCTGCTACAAGCAAATGTTCAAAACAATTCATAAAATGTGTGTAGCATATTAATGAATACTAAAAGCTTACACTATGACTTAGACCTATCCTGGAAACAACCATGAGAAACTATGTACGGACAGAGGTCAGAAAGGACTGGATTGCAAAGGCAATTCTCTCCCTCAATGAAACTGTAAATGGAATATACTAAAAATAGATCCAATTGCTGAAGTACATTTGTTTCCACTGAGAAAACAAAACACCACCTTTAAAATTATTTTCTGCTTTTTCTTAACTTCTTAAGTTTCTTGAGTAAGATCCTTCATTTTTGGCGGTATAGCTTTTGCTACTATGGCTTTGCTATTCTGATTCCCTGCTCATTTTCAGAACTCCTCAGAATACAGGATCAAACCCTCCTAGAGCTGGCTCGTTAGGCAGCGTCAGCATTTGGACACCCAAATTAAAGTTCTCACTTCCATGCACCAACTTTGCCCCTGAGCATAAACCGTGCTGAACCTTTGCACAGCAGATGAAATAATCTAAAACCTGGTTATGTGTAAAAACATAGCGATCTACAAACATTAATTAGATTCAGGATGAGTCAGTTTAATGTGGTTTTAGCAAACAACATTACATTTTAAACTGTTTTATTATTTTTATTACCTATTTTACTGTTTTATTATATTTTAATATTTTTATTAACTGTTTTATTATTTTTAACATAATAAAAGCTTAGGACATTTTAAAACTTTAAAGATGCGTAGGAGTTTCAAATTGAACATCAGGCATTTAAAACGTTTTCCTTATTTTCAAAGCAAAAAAACTAGGCACCTACAGACAACTCTGTTTAATTTATAGTCATATTTCATACATAAGAAAAAGTTGACAGTTCTTGACCCCACAGATCAGACAGCTGGGCATCTAAGGCTTTTGCCTATAATGGATTGCAGGAGATGGATTTAAAAACAAAATGTTTTAGGCCTGGCATTAAAAGGCACTGAACTCTGGTTTAAACTTGTGTTATAAAACACGAATCAAATGATTTTGTAGGGTTCACAGTTTGTTTCAATGCTCTTTAATCACAGTATGTTCAGCCTGTTTTAATCAACATCTTTATGAAAGCCAGACTATATTCCTTCTTGCCGCCACACATCACCATTAATGACTCTGCAATGGGGAATACAGCAGAAGTAGAATTTAGGACTGTTATGGTAGAAAATAGCAAAACCTAGCTTCCATTTTCAAAGTCACATTGACCATGAAGCACTGACAGAGACGAAAAACGCAAATGAACCATATTTTAAGACTTGGGCCCTCAATGTTAGTCACACAAATGGACTCTCGAGTCCACGTGGAATCTCGTTTAACACTAAGTCACTACTGCTTTACAGTGATCCATGCTGATTAGGACTAGAGGTTTGGACATCAAAGTCCACATTTATAAGTTGAGTTGAGAAAGGCAGAGTTTTTACAACCATCTCTTCAGATGAGAATCACAGAATCAGTTTTAAGTCTGGGGGAATAGCAAGGGATTGCTACAACAGAATAAAAAAAAAAAACTTCTTCTACAGATGCAAAGAATAGATTTTATAGTGGAGTTAAGGCCTCTTCCTCCCATCCCAATCACATCCCCATAAATAATAAACAGAGGCACAGACTGGAGTGGATGAGAAGCTCTGCACCGTGCGGCTGCACTCACCCTCTGCCAGAGAGAGAGAACATGGAGTGGAAATGCAAGTGCAGGCAATATTAAAGGGCTGCAGTTATCCCTTCCTCTCCTGAAGAAAGAGGATGAGAAGCTCTCACCGCTTTTAATGTAGCCCAAGACCTAAGTATTAACACAGTGCTAGTATCAGTCCTCTTCTTAATGGTCACCTACTTGTTTAAATCAATAGAAAGATGTTGATTTACAGGAACTAATGACCTGTTATTGACCTTATGATAGAAAAAGAGAAACAGGAACAGGTTTATAATTACTCAATTTCAGTAAGGTACTCGCATGAACATAGACAGCATATTCAAGGTAGTATTAGAATAAGAACAATATTCTTACCTGATGCTTTTTACTATGCCGGAAGTTAAATATATCTTTGTGATTGCAGACATAAGCACACTTGCTCAGACCTTCAACTGGGCCTGATAAATGGTATGGTGGTTTTCCAAATCAACTGGGACAAGTCAGGTGACAAATGATTTCCATTAGCTTCAGCAGAATGGAAACAAAACAGATCAATACAAATGATTTGCAGCAAGTTCAGATCATAAATTTCCTTTTGCCCAGTTCCATCATTTTAAAATAGAAGCATTCTCCCCACACAATATGAAAAAAGGCGGTAGTGATCCAGAGATTTGATCACTCCAGTTATAACAAACTGCTCGTGATTTCAGCTTGGAGTGCTTTTTAATCAAGCGCTAATTTTACTCAGTGATACATGACAGTATTATTTTAAAAGATGGCAAACAATAAAAAGGATAATGACCATATTTTCAGAGAATGAATTGTATCCTACTGTTATGTAAAAGCTGTAACAGTCCTAGATTTCACTTTCGCTGTACTAAAATTACCTGTTATTTTGCTTCTGCATTTGCTCATTTGTCTATAACCATTTCTAAACCCTGTTTGTGAAGGATATTTTGGGGTCACAAGTTCTCACATCTTTGAGATCAAACAACAACAGATTTTGAGCACATACTGCAAGGAATAACTTGAACGTATTTCCTTGCTCTTTGTAGATGGCTAAATTAACTCCCATTTAATAAACTAGAGTCCCAAAATATACTCATCTAGTGTAATGCTGAGAGGCGATACACAGTGATTTATGAACCCACTCTTATGAGTCAGTCATCTATACTAACGAAAAAGACATTCATAAAGGAAAAAAAGATTTCAGAGAAGCAGAAAAGTCATTAATTCCTTCAGATCATGCTCAGTGCACCCCACTCCCAGAGGTGCAGAATACACTTCCACAGAAACATATTTTGGGGGAAATTCCTTTGTAAATTAATTAACATAGCGAAAAACACACACAGAGATGTTTGCCACTTGCAGTTACATCCTCTCAGTATATCTGTATAGTTATCTACATTAGTGATGTCTCCTTAACTACCTCTGATTCTGGGTTCATTTTCACGCAATAGCTAGTTCATAGGATAATTCTTAATATTAAATGAAAATGTAATGTAATCTTCCCTTAAAATTAAGTAGTCTCCCTTTCAGTGTATTGTCTTTATCTCTTTTATATCTAAAAAAAATTTAAAAAGAGAGAAATGTAGAAGGTAAAAGTTGTCTCTTTTCCATATCAATCCATGAATAGTATCCTTTCAAAACATCTATCTTGATGTATGGGAAGGTGGAGGTTGTGGTTTCCTCCTCGGGACCGCTCCATGACACCCTGCATGGGGCCATACTCCCACCTGCCTTGCCACACTACTTGTCTCTGTCTCTTTCCTGTTGTTATTCAGAAGTCACACAAACAGGCCATTGGTAGGAAAAAAATGCCTTTTCCCTGATATAAAGCAATCCTACCTTTTCATTTTTATACTTGACAATGCAAAGCAAACAATTGCTACGTATCACAAGTGGATTCAGTTACGAGTTGGGATCCTATTTCTAGAAACAAAGCTTAAGTGAATTAAATCAAAACAGCATCATGGATTAGAAGAGATAGCACATACTGTAATCTACTTGTAAATACTAAATATTTATCTGAAGGAAAAAAAAGAAAAAAATTTCACCAAAACGTGATTTTAGAGTTTATTTAAATAAACTAGAGCTGTATAGAGCTAATCAAGAATGAAACAACCTCTCTTCAAAAGGTAGAATAAAAATCCCCATGTTTTACTTCACAAGACAGGACAGAATTTCAGTAGCATTGCAGGATGCTCTGTGCTGCAAATCATTTCAAATAATAATTTCTCCATAAACACTAAAAAAATCAAGTTCACAGATACAGCACCTGATCAATGTAAAGCAGCTGTGCTTTTTAAAAAGGGATATGAAATTCATTAGCATGATTTTATTTAATTTTGAAAGAGTAGAATGAGAATGGATTTTAACACAAATTTCTGGTGTAATTATGAGATTTACTGTTGTACTTTGATGTCACGTCAAACTCTCTCTCTCTCTGCCCCCATCCTCCCTTATTTCCCTGCCCAAAGTTCCTTAACAAAGCGTGCTTTTGTGCACATACAGCTTTTCCACTGTCACGACTGAACACAGAAGTTCAGGGTCTGCAACTCGTGTTTCGGAATGGTTTATACACACACCCATCCCATCACCTGCCAAATGTTCACAGTCATGTCACCTGCTTTGTGTGACTCAGTTATTGCACTGATGAATTCTGTAACAGCTTCAGCCTGCTCTGCAGGACACTTTGAGGGCATTTGCTGAGAAGTTCCATGTACGAGTCAGCTCGCTTGCACTGCCCCCAATACCTGCTGAACAGGATCAAACAATGCAAGGCAGACAGGGAGATATTTTAGTTTTTCAGTCTTTCAGGAAGTACAAACTACATTGGAGGGTGGGAGGCAATTATCTACTGTCCATCAGTATTATTTTGGGTTGCCCCTTCCCACTCACATTCACCCCAAGTCCACTTCAAGTCATTTTGTACTCCTTTTAAGTCAAAATCTCTGATTTATTCTTTTTTATTCCAAAGTAGACCTAGATCACAGAAATTACCTTTTTCCCCTTTGCAGAAATCCAAGTTAACCCAGTTCACAGTATATTTTCATCAACTGGTTTAACATCTAGGAAGAATGATTTTAAAGTAATTTTTGCAAATGTCAGCTCACTGTAATGCACTACATCAGGAACACTGAGTAAAATCCAGTCACATTAAAGTGTTTGAGAGGTACTGACTGCATTTGCTCAATACTTCTAACTCTTTAATAGATCAGGAATAGAATAATAATTATATTGTATATTCTTATGCCTATATGGAAATAAATGCAATATCTATATCAGTTATGTTATGGTGCTTCACAATTGAACTGTGGTATTTTTCTGCTTTGAAAAAAAAAAAGAAAAAAAAAAGACTGACAAAACCATCAATAGAGAGAACTGCAAGAGGCTGTCTGTCAGCTTTTCTAAAAGCCTCCATTAGGCTTCCAACTTCTCAGGAGGAAAATATGAAAAAAAAAATAGACAGAAAGAAGAGATGCCTCTAAAATGGTGAGCAAACGGTCACTTTAGGACTGCAGCTGCTTCTCTCTGCAGGAGGCACAGTCAAGATACCAGAAAAATATTTGGCAAAGATGTTCAATATAGAGAGAAATACATAATGTGTGATCTACTGTGCTATGCTTTCCCTTAAAGAAATCCCACTCCCAGATGGCCTGTAAGATACTAAACTATTGCTTCCATTTGCAGTTCCAGCTGCAGATTGTATACAAACAAAACCACTTCTGTAAGCCTCTTTACAGTTCAGTAAAGTGTTCATTCTTACTTTTAAATAAATCCCTTTAACAATATTAGATATAAATCCAAAATACGTAGATTTCCAACATAAATTTTTCTCTCCACTGCAGAGACAATTAAAAAAAGAAAAAGCAAGAACTTCTATTTTCTCTAGGTCCAGCCCTCTAAAAAGACAGAACAGGTGTTGTAATTGGGCACTAACTGCCCACGTGCCTTAGAAGCCTCTTCTAAACACCAATGTGAGAACAAAAGCAGGAACAAAGATCCAAGGAACCCAGGAAACTTCTCAGTTTTGTTCTAACTTTGCTAAATGTACCACGAAGCATGGAAATCTCGTTACTCTAATTGTTTTTTCTTGGTTAACGTTTAATCAAACAGTTGCATCTAAACAACAATAAAAAAAAAGTGTCAGAAGAACATGTCCTGTAAGAAGAATTCCCAGGGTATGCACCATATATTTGTAATTGTTGGGCTCCAAATTAAGTTTCCATGTGTATACAGAAAGGGAATAACAGTGATGTTGGAAGACAATATCGAGAGCGTAGAATAGGATCTAGAGACAGCCAAGTGTTTCAAAGGATTTACAAGACAGAAGAATGCTAAAAATATACTTGGAATACCAAAACCTAGAGGTAAGTGAATAAGAAAAGTAATTAGCTCTCCCTGCTGACATTGCTTTCCTGTCAGCAGCACAACAGCACCTAGTGACAGGGGCAGCTGGCCAAGCACTTGACAGGGGAGTGCAGGAGAGCAAAAAAGCTTAGACCATGGAACTAAAGAGCTTTAGCAAAAGGTATGAATGATCCAAATATTACACCATGAATGAGCTGATGTACAAGTTAGTTGAGCTGGTTTACTTAGAAAAAAAACCAAGCCAATATACAACAATTATTACTCAATATTAAAGATCACAGGAACGAGCAAAATTTTGCCTGGCATGTTCATCCACAGGCCTGTTTGTACCATTTTCAACTGAAAGTTTATATGCTGACAAACCATTTCTTTAAGTGATAGTAAGAACATCTAATATTTTGAAATATATTTGCCCAAGGTTTTACAAACTCCACCTCCTTCTCCAAGTAGCAGAGTCCCCGATCAGCAGCTACACTGTAATGCCAAGTTACACTAGAGTTCAGAGGGCAACAGGAGTTAGGATGTAACAGTCATTCTTATAGCTCTATAGGTGATGCAGCCTTGACAGGTAGTTTCAGCTTTACAGCTGGGCAGTACTTCTTAAAATCTTTTCCTGATTTTAGCCTCTCTTACTCCTTTTCTTTATGCTGCTATAAGATTGGAACAACAGCAGCTCAACGCATCGGTGTAACAAATCACAACAGCCTGGGTAAATGGTAAAACAAAGCCTAAAAGAATATAGAGATTATTCTACAGGTGTTTTTCCTAAAGCAGTAAGTTAAATTAAACCCCCCATGAACAGAAAAATCTGAACACTAGGAACTGCATTTAGCATCACAGATAGTGCCTATCCACTTTCTCAACTTTTTTTTTTTTAAAGGCAGAAGAGTTTGACTTGCAATTTACATGTATAAAAAGCATTAACATGCTTCCATTTGTCTAAATCCAATTCTACAATGCATTTACTGCCTGCTGGATAAAAGTACCACTCCAGGCCACTGACTGTCTCCATTTTACTTATACCTATTAATATGAAACTCTCTTAGTATTTGTTATACTGCTGAGATGATTGAGATGAAATAGTCTAAAAGCTATGACTGATTTTGTAAAAGCACATTAAAAATGTACTCATAACTTTAATGCACTCAACAATACCTTCCAAGTCCACTTTTTTTTTAATCCAGATTTCAGCACCTTCAGTCTTTGTCCGAATCTATATAAGCCAGGATTTGAGCTGCATACAGTCTAAGGACATAAAAAATTTGATAAGAATGTGAAACTTCATGCCTAGGCCTTCCTTTTAGCTCTAGTGTAAGACACACAAATTCAAATGAACACTTTGAAAAATAAAAAAAAGGAAAAAAAAAGAAACAAATCACACCAAACCCCACAATGAACCACCTTACTTAAGCATGAAGGATTATTCAGTAATTTATGCCAAGCTTCAAACTGTAGTTTCTCCATCCCAGGTTTCATTCACAGACAGTAAGTTTCAGTGGATATTTTGCTATGTATTTCTCTACTGCAGCTTTATAAATATCCCTAGGAATCAGGGCAGGAGGAATTACTCAAGATGCCAGGATCTCTTTCTTATCATCACCTCCAGGTGAGCACCAGTCAGTGCTCTTGCAGTCACCCACCTCCCAGGACTCCAACAGGCCAGTCCTGTCCCCACCATAGGATCTCTTCGTTGATCAGGGACCAGAAGCCCTGATCCTATTCTCAGCTTCTTCGGGCAACATCATGGCAGAAGATCACCTAGAGTTTAACCCTAGAGGATATGGGCCTCCCTCTGGAGCAAGGAACTGCACCAGGCACTTGCCGGCAGCTAAAAGGAAACATCTCCTGCTGCATCCCAGCAGACCCCAAAGTAACAGGGAAGTTACCAAGCTAAACCACCTCACAGAAAACCAAGTGAATGACAGAAAAACAACCCCAAAAATTAAACCCCAATAATTTTATGTCAAGCCCCAAGCCAATAACATTCTGAGCAGAGCAGCTAACCCCCTCTTTATTGAGCCCCAGAGGAGAAACTGCAGCAACGGTGAGGGTATCAGGGCTTGGGGGTGGGACTCAGCTCCTGAGATTTCACTTGCAGAGACGGAGGCTAACACCCTGCCAAAAACCCCAACTTTCCCCACCAGCTTTGCTTGCAAACCCACAGGTCTCTCTCTGCCCCTAACAGCTGAATTTCAGACACACCATTCAACACCAGCCTACTGGAATTTACTTCTTTAGCCCTTGGCAACCGGTGCATTTCACAGTTGCTCTTCTCCTGCGTTCTCCCCCTCTAGCTTTACTGAACGAATACTTTTTGAATCAGATCTTTTAGCTGTATTGTGCCTTTTGTTTCCTGGAAAGTCACTACCTGTTTTGACCATCTGTTTTAAAATAAACCACCCTAACTCTCCTCCCCAAAACAAACAAACAAAAAAACCCACACATGGAGTCCTCTTCTCTAAACCAGGAATGTACAACACTTGCTTGAAATAAATCACTTCATTTATTAACTATATAAACATTTTAATTTAAGCCATCTTAGGCTTCTGGAAGGAACCTATGTTAATATAATCATGCCGCAAATCCCTCCTATTGATTAACACAACAGCAGTTCTATTTTGAGGCTGAAAGTAGCAGAATTAGTGGCTAATGATTTAGTGAAGTCAAAACATCACAGGCCACATCCTACTGATCACACATGGAGATGGAAAAGTCAAGTAGCTCTATAGAGACCAGGATGTCATGCAGGACAATATCAAATACTTTGCATAAGTGCAAGTAAATGACATCTGTTGCTCTCCCTTTATCTACTGACACTGTAGCACCATAGATACCACTTCAGTTGGTGTCAGCTGCTCCACCTACGCAGGCCAAAGTTAGCCCCCACAGCACATACTAACATCCAGAAATAACAGAAATAAAACTCTGCTTTAATCTGTCCATGAATTCATTTGGTGGTTTGTTTTATTTTTTGTTAACATTACTCATAATTAGAAATAAGTACAAAATCTGCTTTGATAGCTCTATCTAATGACAACTAGCATAAAGCACTTCAATAGGGAGGGTGGAGAAGGGAGTGGGTCAAACTGCTTGTGATTTTGCATCAAATTGTCTGGATTGCCAAACTACTTACCCCCACCGTTAGCCATAACCTCTAAAGCCAGAGCTGGCAGTATTATTATTAGAAGTATTAGTATTAGAAGTATTAGAGTTAGAAGAAAAAGCAGTCAGCTTGATCACTGAACACATCAGGCATTTCAAAAATATGAAGTAGCAAAGTTGGGTACTAAAGAATTCTTGTCTGTGGCACTATTAACTGAGCATAAGTCTGCAATAAATCCTTTGGCTGTGGACACAGGCAAACACAGCCAGGCCAACCGCCCCAAGAGCGCTCCACAGCATCCTCCCTGCCACAGGGAATACAAAGGCCATCTCCTTGGCAGGGACCTGAAGTTCTGCTTTCCTTGGCTCACACTGTCCCAGCAGATCATACCCAGAGGCGCAGACCTTGTGTGATGCACACGGAGGAGTCATTGCTGAGGATTTATTCCATGTGTGATTAAGGTGCTTTTGCTGCATGTGTCACACTGCTGTTTATGATACACAAAACGTAGGTGCTGGTTTTCCCCCCTCTCCCCACCCATGCACCAGCAGCTGGGAAGGTCAAGAGAGCCCATCTCATCCAGTGTTATTCATATTTGCTGGTAATAAAGCTGTGTTACTGCTTCATTTCTACACATGCAGTTCCATAAACACAGCAACACTCAGTCAGCTTTCACATTAGTAAGCCAGGTCGTGGAAATTGTGCTGCTACCCAGAGATGGTATCATGTATTTTGAAAGGCCATAATATCATCTGATTAATGCTCTAGGACTTGATTCTCCTCTTGCTGGCATCATGAATGAGGAATAAATGGGCATATGGCAGAGGATTAAGTAAAAAAAAAGAACCAAAGACACCCCCACAGAACCCAAAATATAAATCTAAACATCCGATATAAATAAGTCAGGAAAAACACTCATATGAAAGCAGGCAATGGAGATACAGAACCACCAAAACTTATTTGAGGTCCAAAGTAAACATAAAATTTTTGGTCACTCCAAAAGTCTCCATCTTGCCACAAATAAATATTTTAAATAGAAATGCTCATGGAAGGTTCCTAAATTTTAGCCCATATTAGTATGTATGCCTTTTATTTCACATCTGCCCTGTTGAGACACTGAAGCCTTTTTAGAATGATGACAGTGATGTTATTTTTTTTTAATGTCTATTAGAACAGAGCAGCTAATACATGTAAACAAAACTAAATATATACTCATCCTTATTATAAATGGATTTAGAGTTTGAGTGCAAAGGAAAACAACTGTATTCCCTCAACAATCAGATACGTTAATTCCTAGCAAGCCCTAATCTTCACACCAACTCCCAGGGCCCTGGGAGTTTCTTTCTTGTATAAGGCTAAAAGATGCAAAACCAGTGGAGTCCTTGCACTTTCTCACACATAAAAAGGGAAACTTAGATGGTCACTGTATCATATTATGCCAGCCTTTTTAAAAAGTGAAGTGAGATTAAAAATATACAAGCCTACAACCCTGGGAGAAGCAGACAGAAGGAAGAGATCATATTTGAACATTTGTGTTATTTTATCAGGTAAGAAGTGTGAGAAACATATTTGTCTTTTTTGAATGATGATTCTTCAGTGGAAGAACTGAAGTTCACTCCTTGGTCTTCTGTCTCCCTCTGCCACAGCAGTGCAGCAAGTCTCCAAATGCAGGAAAATGGCATTTTGGGTCTACATCATCTCAAGCTAGCTACTCCAGAACAAACATTTTTAATGCATTGAAGCCCATTATGCTCAAGCATGCCAACATTCTCCTGAGAGATACACAGATACAACTCCTAGGACTTCCATTTTTAAAAGTGACAGATGTGCCTGACAGCTCTCAGTTGCATTGGTATTTCACATTAGACAAATACTTCAGAAAAATTTCTTGCACTTAAAACATACCAAATGTTTCTTATATTAGCAGAGTGTTTTCATATTTAGAAATACACAGCATTTGAAATGAACAATAAAAATACATTAAAACAGAGCCTAAATGCTTTGAAAAGTATTCTCAAGGTTAAACAAGATCTACAGATGAAAAGTCAGGCTTTGTAAAAATAATTTCTTAAAAAGCATTTTTCATTTGATGTCCCTGAAATAGAAGTTAACTTCTCATTTTATGAACAGAAGAAAAGCCAAAAACAGCACAGTAAGGTGTACTGAGACTCCCATGTCAGGGAAGTGACAAAGGAAGTGCCCATCCCCAACTAGATCCTATTGTTTCTTCTAAAAACTATAAAAGTATCATAAAACATGAATTACATCTGCTCATATTGACACTTGCTTGTCACATGAAGGAAAATATTTTTCCAGATTCAATCTGGAGAGGAGAAGGCAAGAACTATGGGCAAATCAGTGTCTACACGATGCTGACTTTGAAAACAGATTTTAAAAACAGTACATAGATGTGATTGTCTCACCCCAGCACTGACGACCCAGGCACAGCTGGAAGAGATGGCATGAAGCCATGATCATGTTCCACAGCAGAAGGCTACACACTCACCCGGTAATGAAATGATAGCAAATCATCTCTCTTAACCCTTTCTCAGTAAATCCACTTTGTGGAATAGCAGCCGTACACCTAAAAAATTTTAAGGCACCTAAAGTAAAGAACAAACTTTTTTAAAAGGCACATAGCTTGAAACTTGTGTGCCATGTTTAACAGTTCCACCTAACACCTCTCTCCAACAATAGAAATCTCATATACGGTGCAGCTCCTATGTTTTGTCGACACAAATAAAAATAAATAAATAAATAAATAAATGTGCCTGGGGTTTTTCCCCCTTCCCTAGAACACAAATGCTTTTGAAAGAATTGACTTATTCCTATCTTCTCTGAGAAAAAGCTGGTCTCCTTCAAGATAACAACCACCAGCAGTTTGAAATAAATAAATGTTATTACACCAATCATACAAAGTCGTAATTAAAAGAGAAAAACTCATAGAACCAGAATACAGTTCACAACATATATCTTCCAGCCTAGGTTTGTAGATTGCTAAACTTGACTTTTAATTTGTTTGAGGTGCAATAGTTAAATTCTTGTAGAATTGCTATAGATGCTTGAAGGTTAAACTAATAGAATTATAATTTATGGGTTTCAAACCACCACCTTATTGCTGCAGAAATTTGATAAGGCTCTTATCTTTCAAACCAACCACACTACAGGATGTGCAAATCATAAGCTATTATCCTTTAGTTCCCTCTTTTCCCAGGAGAAAGGACAGACTGCCCATGTTCAATATGGATGAAGGCCATTCAAGATGTCACCACCATTTCAAATTTGAGAAGTAGATTCAGCATGCTGTATGTTAAAAATAAAGGTTTGAAGATTTTTTGCTTGTTCTTCTCCTTTTCTGTTATCTATTCTGGACAAACTATTCTAAGGACTGAAAGGTAGAGGGCACATAAAAGCAAATCCACCTACTCAGTTACCAACATTCCCCTGCCACCTCTCCTCAAGGTGACCTGTTGTAACTCACAGAAAGAGCATCCTAGGCCAGAACAGCCACTTCATGGCATATTCCAAGCCCTTTTAATTCCTTTTCTTTCTGAAAAAAAAATTAAAAATAAAAATTCAATTCTACCTCCCCACCAGATGCACCTCTTCATACTTTGCTGAGCCATTTCAGTCAAAGCTCTGGGACTGTACAGCGTCTCTTCAATACAGCAACTCTGCATTGAAAGTGTTATATACCCTAAACAGAAAACAGAACTTTATTAGAAAAGAATGATTTTTTTTAGCAACCAAAGTACTGAGCAGAAATGTAGAGAGAGTCAAACAGCCATTACATAACCTGTCACTCTAACTCTTGTGACACAAAACTATTTCCCTTCAGCTGTCTGTGGAAAAGTCATTTACCTCAGTAGCCACCTGCACCTAAAATGTTAATACTCTCCAATATACAAATTCTTCTTTCCCTTCTCCATCTGTTTATGTAGCATCTGCATGTGAAATGCTCCCATACGCTTTAGACAGCATTAATTGTGGTTACATTTCAGTAGCAGATACACCATGTCCTTACCAGCAGCCATGAGAGTCACTTGAGCCAGTAAAGACAGGTAGCAAGTAAATACAAATATTTTACTTAATCCAAAAACACGTGTCTGCATATATAGAGAATACACACATAGAGCTCCCACATATATTTTCAGCATTGTCCTTAAGTGTTCCTTTTATCTGTTTTATATGATTAACATTAAAAAAAAAAACAACTACCCAGACAAATGAGGGGGTGTTTTATTGAGATATTGCACTGCCATACAAAAGTGCTTTAGTACTGCACCTCTCTCCTTGTACCCAAAGTCTCTGCATTGTGGAAGCATCTACCTCTTTGCTCTTGGTCTGAATTTCACTCTTCCTCAATCTTTGTCACCTTAGTGCTTCCTTTCCTATACCTTTGTTTTAAGGACATGAAGCTGACAAACCAAACCCTCAACTGGCCAGGTGTGGGCCAGCACAGACCTGAGGACAGGATACAGTAAATAAACTCCACATCAATCATGAAATCAGCAAAGCAGCTTCAACACATCCTCATGCCAAAACTACGGCTACTTTGCCAGGTGCATTAGCTCAAGTGCACTAACATACTGACATTATTGTATTGCTCTCCACTCTGCAGCCAGCCTGGTGTCTGCCAGCTTGTACATCTTTGTCTGATACTCCAGTACATTGTACAAATACACCTAGCATTTGCTTAAATTTCACAGCCCATGCTAAATCTTGGCTTGTCAAAGCATCTGGAAGACAATTAGCGATGTGGTTGAGACACAGTGGTAGAAAAAATTTAAATTGTACTCTCATACAGATCTATCACTAATGCTGCAATTATTTCCTCCTGCAACTCACAGTCATCTCTTTTCTTCTCACCACCCTGTCACTGCCACTGAGACTACTTTTATAAAAGTACTTTATCATGTTTTGCTTCAGAGTTTTTTCCGCCATGAAAAATCTCAGTGTAATGGAGCATTCCATCAGGAGGCCCACGGCACACAGCCAGGCCTCTGAGAGGGAGTTTGATGATAGATAAAGGTAATTATAGTGTAACATTTGCCATACTACAATTTAAGGCTATGTCAGCACTTTCTCCCCTTTAAGAGGCTTATAACTCTATGAGTGCCTCTGGCCTGAAACTTGATAAATACATCCACTGAAGAATAATCTGAAATGTGGAGTCAATGAGATGCCTTGAATTGAAAAGTAGTAATGCCAAAAGTAGTCTTGGAGTGATAGTGGATGGAAGGTTTGATAGTGCTTGCAAAGAAATCTGATGGAAGCAATTATCAAATATCCATCACTTTTCTATTTGTGTATTTTGAAGAACTGCCAGTGAATAAAGTTATTATAATATACACTGTTAAGTTTCCTGGTAAAATTACAGTTATATTAAGATTGAGAAGTAGAACTGAATACACGTTCCAGAGCTAAGCAATTGCTGAGCAAAAGCTCTACCAAACCAATAAAATATATCCCTTCCCCAGGGCAGTTTTACTATTTCCTTTCTGTGCCCCCTCCAATCCTACTACTTTAAGTAAATTGTTGTAATGGTGCAATTCTCGTTTTTCCATTAAAATTCTGCACATCAGCCCTGGAATCATAAGGGAGTGTATGGACAACACTCAAAGAGTACCCATAAAGTTGGGTACAGGGTACATGATTAAAGTCCTGACCCCTCTGGCCCTGTACACAGTACTAGCCCCAAGACAGCTCTGCTCCAGGAGCCCTGCAGAACCACCAGAACTACCTCAGAACTAAAAACAAACAAACAAAGTAGCTGAATTTAAGCATCCTTAACCAGAGCTTTGCCTGATTCACCTAGCAAAGCAGGTCCAGTTTTCCTGCCCCAGTTTTCCACAAAGAAAGAGAAATATGATGACAAGCATAGGTGAGGAAAAGAGACAACCTGAGCTGTAAAAGGTCTGAACAATTGTGTTATAGATGGTTTTGATCACAACTTGCAAAGCTGCCACAAAGGGCTGTGCTACATCTTTAAGTCCCCAAATGCACCTGCTTTACCATCAAGCTTCTAAAAATCCTACAGCATCCTTCAGAGCAGGACAGAAGGGGCCATGATGGCCCCACTTTTCCCAGCACATAACTTCTCTATTGTATCTTTTATAAGAAAAGCATAAAACTTCACCAGTTGGGTTTTCAATGAAAACAAGAGAGGAATTTCAGGTACTCATAAAACACAATCTTTGACTAGAATCTTTTCTCATTAGGTAGAAAACTTATCCTCTCCTTTTTAGAGGAGACTGTCACAGAGGAAAAAAACAGCACTCAAGTCAGTAAATTTACTCTATTGTGGACGTTTAAAAATTACAGAACACCACAGTGTTTAGCATTTCTTCTTAAAAATCATCACCAAAAACCAGAATAGCACCACCTATCAACCTACCCTATAAAACAAAGTGAAAAATCACGTTCTGACAGACCCCATCACCACTCATAGCTAGTAGTCCTTGAAGCAGTGATCTGTGTGTTATTTAGCTGACACTTTAAAAATGCAACCTGGCACCAGCCTTCTTCATAAAAAAAAAAAAAAAAAAGAAATCATGTCAACAGGTAAAACTTCCTCTTTGATGAAAGCCCACAGGATACACACTTGGCAGGTAACTCCCCATTGCTCCTCTCATAGTAACTTTTGGGAATGGTCACAAGATTAAATCCAGTTCCTGGTGTGCAGGGCAGAAGAAAGAATAGCCCTTACCACCAGTTCATGGGTGATAAAAATCTAAGCACAATAAACATGGAGGCTGGGACCTTTAGCAGAACCAGAGAAGTTTTCTATGCTGCTAAGGGTCCCCCATTAACACCCACACGCTGCCAGCAGACAGAATTGTTTCACCAAAAGGATTTGAGAAGCATAGAGCAGTATATAAATTAAATTATATTAGACCTGAGAGACATAAGATTGTGAAGAAGAAAACACAATTGCAACGATCCCAGTGAGACTATGGAGGGAAGAGAGCCTTACCTGGCTCTGTGGATTTATAGGGGATGAAACCAAAAGGACACGGGAACGTTATTAACAGCATTTCAGAAGAGCTTTTTTTTTTTTTTAATATGAGTGTCTGGAAAAGGAAGCATAAATGAACTTTTTTTTTCACTGCAGCTTACCATCAGTGAGTAAGAGAAGGATAAATAAAAATGAGAAAATAGAAGACTTTCTTTAGAAAACAGACAACTTTACGAGGAAATACGGACATAATTTTTTACAATCATCACCACATTCCATAGAGTCCACAGAGAAAGTTATTTTATTAACTCACTGCATATATAAGAGTTATATTGTAAAGTAAGGTGACACCAAATATACATGTGTATGGTGAGGAAAAAACTATAGGAGCACTCAGACTGGAAACAAGGACAACGTGAAAAGGTAAAAAGGCAATAAAAAGAGAAATATATTATCCCAGCTTAAACAGAAAACCAAAATGGTGGAAAAGTTATTTTAAATGGAATTATATGGCAGTATTAAGTTTCTCTTCAATTCCCTTCTTTCCACTTTCTGTTTAAGACAGTACACAAGTAGATGCAACGGGACTGAAGGATGGACAAGTCACTAGCTGCCAAAGGGTTAAAAGCAGAGAGCACTAGCGGTAAAAGAAGGTCCAATTAAAATTCACAGAGCTATTGATCTTAGCCCTGCTCCAGTGAACCCTCTTTCTGCTTCTAGCTCATAAACAAGGTGATAGAGAAAAGAACTATTGATTTTCATATGATATCTTTTTGGATACATTTTCTTAGAAACTTAAAATTGCATGAAGTGTTCGTAAACAACTGGCCTTAACGTGGTCATGTCTGGCAGAGAGCACAATCCATTTGCCAAGTGTTCTAGATGGGGAAATTAAACTAGGTAGATGGGTTTAACTTCACACAAACTCAAGCTTCCCACCTGGAAAGCAAAACACATCATCCTCTATCTTCTTGACTTCTTGTTCCATGACAGAGCAAAAGCTTTTTATCCCAAATTAAGTATATGCTGATCACAACACTCCCAGCTGACACTTCTTGCAACCATACACGAGGCTGAAACTCCCTGAACATACCCAGTGGCCCTGCAGAGAAGAGCTCCCCATAGACTGGAGCCATCATCCCCCGTGCCCTCAAGCCTGTGGGGACAATTCCTCACCTTGATACCTTCCCGGTATCGGCAGCAAGTCCCAACTGCAAAAATTCTGGGCAGCTATTCATAAAATAGCTCAAGCTTAACATTTGAGACCAAAAAAATCCCAAAAACCATTAAAACACAAGCACCAGAGAAAACAGACATGCCACATTGCATTTGCTAAAACAGCTTAGAAAACAACTGATTATACCCAGACTGTTCTGGATGAGGTGAAAGCACGACCCCGTTCCCTGACACCTTCTCCCAATGAGTTTTGGGCCATCATGCCCACAGCAGTAATATTAGCAAATATAATTTGCCACTATTAGGAGAGACAGAAATAGTTACCTCTCCTTCCTTATCAGCCTTCCAGCATTTTCTGTCACGCTGAATCAGAATGTTACACTGACTTGCTTGCCATTTTTAAACGGTGTATAAAGTAATGAAGCATACCTGTCTGGGATAAACAACCATTCACCAGTGGAAAAGCAAGAGCTGAGGTTGTTCAGACTGTAGGAGTTAAAACTGCTATTTTTACTACCGCCCTCTCAGTTGAGGAACTCACATGTAAACCAGGCAGCCAAAATTCAGTAATAGTGTAAAAAATGCTGGCTTAATCTACTTACAACCTGATGAAAAACTGATTGCACCTAGAACTTGCACAAGTGAGTCCCTGTTGTAGGATAGGCATAGGCACGTAGGCATTGGTAGAACATAAGATAAGCTCAAGTATCACCTTCCTTTCCTTGGAGTTAATTTTGAATAAGGGACAACATAATGGCAATATTAAGGAGAGCTAAGAGAGCAAATAGAACCAACAAGCACCTTGGAGGGAGTATAACTAATGTCTTATAGGAATAAAAAACAGAAAAATATCTTATTTGAAAAATCCTTTTATCTGCAAATTGCTTTGTTCTTGTAAAAAAAGAAAAAAACAAACTACACAAATAATGACAGAATACTGACAGAATTATTTTTTGATCTCCTGGTTTTAAGTAAAGACCACTTCAAAACATTCATTTGCTTCAGGGATTTGTTTAAAGCAGAGCAGGTTCATAAATGTTTTCTTTTCAAGACAGAGACTAAATTGTAGGCTGTTTCAATTCCTCTTTAACAGTCACCTTACTTCATATTATTTAAATAACTACAGAACTCGCCTATAAACAAATGAGAGAGACTCCTAAATCTTTGCTATCTGCTAGATTAGTGATTTCCCCAGAAGGCAGTATAAAGCTTCTCCATTTTCTATCACCAAAACAGAGTCAGAAGGGAAATCCTTACTGACAAGGTTTTTATCTAGCCTTGAAGATTTCTGATGGTGGAGAGTCCACAGGTTCCCAGGCACTCTGCCCTTCTGCTAGAAAGTTCTCAACTACCTTGCATGATTCTTGCTGAAATCTGGCCTTTTTATTTTTTTTTCTAACCACTATAAATATGTGGAACAATGGCTCATGGCTCTTGCACTTTCAAAATCCAATTTGGGCACCCTCTCCCCACCCAACCACTCCACCACCTTCTGTCTTCATTTCTCTGGGCAGTTTCTCTCATCAGTCACACTCTCAACCCATGCATTCTACCACTCTATAGACTTGCCAACTGGGTCACACACCTCAACTCCAGCTGGTCTTTAGCTGGAAAGTAGTTATTTCATGAGTCTTTATTTCCAACTCACCACTGCCAGTTTGGGATGTCAAAAGCTTTACTAAAGCTACTGCCTCTGTTTCTTCTGTAACAAAGTCCTATTTTTCTGCTTCGAAAAACAGTCAGATGAGTTTACCAAGAATTAATTGTGTCAGTGTGGGCTACTGCTTACATCCCCATCTTATCAGTGCTGACAAAAAGATTAATTCTTCCAGGTTAAGCAGGTAAGTGACATTCTAGGTGTGTCATCTCATCCTCCCCCCCCCCAGCCCTGGCCCTTCAAAAGAATGGTGTTATGCTTGCTTTTCCCTGCAATACACCTGACCACCATAGTTCTTCAAAAGTAACCACTAACAGTCTGAATCAACAGTGAGGAATGAAAGCAGTAACTCTAAAAATAATGCCATTCCAACAGTAGTAAACCACAATGTAAGTTCCTTGGTTTTGTTTATACTCACTTTCATCCCTGCATATCTCACTCAACGTGAGCAATAAGAAGATGCAATGCAATGCATTCACAAAACACTTTAATGACATCCACTAAAAAGAGAATAGTAACCATAGATCTTGGAGCTTTCTGATTATAGAAGTACTTCAACTGAAATCAGAAAGGCAGCTCCTAGCACATAAGCTAGGACTGCACTTCCTGGAAGAAAGACTAACAAACCAAAAATCAAACAGCTAAAAAACTCTTAAGTCATTAACTTCAGGCCAAATAGTTCGATTCAGTACTAATACCATTTATATTGCAATCCAGTGGCATCTGTCAGGACCCCAGGATGCAAACAAGCCATACAATGTTAGAAATATGACTGAGAACAAGTATTCTTTCTCCTACTGCTCACAGCTGAGGTCATGTTAAGGGACAAAAGCAGAGTAAATTCTGAGAAGATGGTAAAAGTGGAAAAACTATTTTTCAAGTGTCTAATAAAGGCTTGAGTCTACAGAATGCCAGGTGCTGCTAAGAAAGCAGAAAAAATGTATAATAGCTGCTATTAAATTCTGTCAGTTGAAAAGTACACGTTGTTTACAGAGACATCCTGTAATTCCATATTACCAACTTTCAGGCTCTATTTTAATCCCTGGTCTATACTTTCTTCAGACTGAAACTTTGAAACACATTTCAGTAAAGCAAAAATAAAAAAAAAAAATCCATCAACCTTTCCTAGCATACACTCAACAGAAAACTTTCCAAGTTTACAAGAATTAAAAGAAAACAAGAATAACATACTCATTGGTTGTTTCATCAATTTAGTTTTTGCTGGCTTCTCTTATAATAATCAATACACAAGTAATAATTGTGTCTTATGGGACAAATGGGAGCTTTTCTAGCTTTATCTGCCTAGAAGAAGTAGCTAGACTTAACACAAAGAAAAAAAGGCAAAATCTCAGCCCAGTAATTCTGTGAGAAATCTTGAACTGATTTAGAGTGAGGACCAAAGTTTTATTATAAACTGAGCTATGCACTAGTTTTCTGACAGATCAGATGTTGACTAAACCTTTCAGAGGTAGGAAGTGTAAATTCCCCGAGGACATATGGACTGTACACTATGTGAAGTCAACTGCCGTTCAATTGGTTTTTTCTTTCAGTAACCAAGGAACACATTACAGTGTAGAAACTCTGGTGACTTTAAAACGTTCACATTGCTTATTCAAGACATAATATAAAGGAAAAAAAACCCCAAACACAACCATGAAGGAACACTCACAAGTGGCTTTGGGAAGGCAGTTAACTTCTCCTGAACTCAAACAGGGCATAATGTCTGAATTTCTCCAATTCAATTTTGCTTTAGTCATCAGGATTTTAGTTGCCTGAAGACCAGTGATGATTGACAGCATCACTGAGAAACAAACACCCCTCAGTGGCTGAGAGTTCACTTTCCTTTGTGGGGGAAACCCAAGGCTACAGGTCCCGTGTCCTGTCTCTCTGGTAACACTGGGACATTTCCCAGCAGGAAGGTTGGCTCTGCAGACTGTGGGGAAGAACGGATGGTCAGCAAATTTTCTGTTCTGCTTTCACATAACACTGGTCACAGCATATGTTACAGCTGCTGTGTGAGCCTCAGGAATGTAACAGGTGATATCAATAGACCAACTCATTTTCACACAGTGCAACACTACTAAAGAATTTATCCGTTTCTCAGCCTTTACCTCTCATTTTGCACTCATCACCTCCACATCTGAAGGTGCTCAACTCTTCTCTGGCACAGTTTTTGCCCAAACAGGAAAGAATGACAGCACGGACTGCAAAGATTCATCTCCAGAGGCAAGAAGTGCATTTCTCCACCTTCAGTATTTCTCTAACAAAATATTTCATGTGGAATTCAAGATTTAATTCTCTCTTTTAAATACAGATTTCTCCAGCCATTCCTCCTTAAAGCGGAGAAATAGAATACTGTTAAGCATACTCTGAAAATACCAAAGTGAAGATTTTGGGGATATAAAGCATGTAATTATAACATCACTATAGAGCTAATATCTACTACATTCAGCAAAAAAGTAGCTATTTAAAACTACACATGCAGTAAGATTCAGCAAAGGCTGAGAATATAAAGGTACACATCTGATTTTACAAATCACAGCTACAGCCTCACCTAGTAGAAGCTGGCACAGCTCAGCTGGCATCCAAACTACTCTACATTTCAACTGAAATGCAATGGCATGATACAAATACAGAAAATAACAGTATTAGCGGTGCTCAGATATTGCCAAGGCTTATCCTTTCTGCTACCTCAGATACACATCTCACCTTCTGTAGGCACTCTCTAAAGATAAGCATAAAAATATGTCACTTCCCCCATTACAACTAAGCAGCTTGAAAGACAAAAAAATTAGGATGGCATGCAGTACACCTTGCATAAAACTTGTTATGTTTCACCGCATGATCCAGACTTGTCAGATGTGAAAGACCAGTGCCACCATCTGGTGCCTGCTAAGTCTTGAATCTTTCTTTCTAGTCCAAAAGGAATTCACAGTTTGTCTAATTCAATACATAAAAGAGGGGGAGAAGAAGATAAGCAGTTCTGAGAAAGAGCAGAAGGCTTAAAAAAACCCCTTCAATGCAGCTGTTGCAAAAGGAGCCCAATATGTTAGAATGAACAAAACATAAATATTGGAAGCTGAGAGGGATTAAGAAAGTAAAGTAAGCAAGCAAGGTCTTGTCAGAGAAAAAAAGGGTAAGTCTTAGAAAAAACACACACCATGATTCAAATCATATCTTCACTAGTTATGAACTCTTAAAAATATTCTTCCAAGCATTGCTCACAAGGAGGTTGGGAATCATCCAAGCAAAGTGTTAACTATTTCCATGAACTTCATATGGAAAATAATAAGAATTCAAAATTTCTTATTCTTCAGTTATTACTCTAAGAAAACAGAGCCACTTCCTGTAACAACTCATTTTAGGAATCCCTCTAAAAATAAGATAACTATTTTGATTTTCTGTTGTGTTTGGGGACCCTCTGGATCATTCCCGAGGTCAGGGAAAGCGGCAGCAACGTTCATGAATGTTTCCTCCCTCACTTCTTAGTGTGGATTCTTACAATGAGCTACTTCATTTCTGTGCTTTTTTTGGGGTCAGGTTAGCATTCCTAATCACATCAGCAGTGAGAGCGCATCACAGCCCTGCCTGTGGTATGGAACGGCACTGGCAGAAAATCCTCTCCTGTGCCCTTCTTCGAGGGAGCTCTGCTGACAGGAACACACTGAGAAAGCCTCTGTGACCTACCTGGGCACAAGGATAAGTAGTAGTTTGTGACATCTGGGGAACTAAAAAGCAAAGAAAAGAAAGCATTGGGCAGCTCAGCACTGACCTGTGTGCAGCGTGGCCAAGGCAGGGCCTGGGTGCACAGGGCCTGGCGAGAGAAGGAAGCATGAAGGGAGGGCACGGGGGACCGGGTCCTGGCCTCTGCGTGATCCGGGTCGCCAAAACCCATTATTTGTTATTAAAGCTCTAGTCTGGCTCATACCATGTGGACATAACAAAACCCCAGCAATAAAAGCGAAGGTGAAGCAGTGAATGTCCCCACACGAGCAGGGAGCACGCTGCCCCATGGCGGGCACAGCCCACTGGAGCCGCAGGAGCGGAGGTGGCCTCAGGAACCAGCAGGACAGTGCACACCCTGCTCCTGGCCCGGCTGGCTCCACTGCCCAGAGCTGCCCTCAAGGAATGTTTCTTGAAACTAGGCAGAGATGGCCTAATTCCTTCTTACACAGATTCCCCACACACTCTCCCCCGCCATTTCCACCTCCAACGTGCCCTTCTCTTTTGCCTTCAGAGGCTCACCCTGCAAAAACAGAAAGTACCTGAGGTTTTGCTCAGTTAAAACCAGAAAAAACCAGCCTAGTTCTTCACAAAGTTGTTAATGGAAGTTGTGAACCTGAATATTAGACATTGATGATTTAGCAGGCGAGGCAAAACTGAGAAGATAGATATGCACAGCCAGTTATATCTGACACTGGTTAGAATCAACCTTTAGGCAGCTTAACATTCAAAACACAGACACATTCCCTTTTCCATCTTCCCTTGAAGTAATAACTGCTCAAGCTGCAGCCTTCAGAGCCCTCAGCATGACATATATCTCTTCCTATACAGAAAGGCCTCCAGCTCCCACAAATGCACCCCCTATCCAATTAACCAACAGTTTGTTTGCAAAGCCATCAATCCACAGGACCTCCTTACAGTTGGGGGTTTTGTCATTCTGACTCTTCAAATTCCCTCCCAGAGGCAGCCTGAAACATTCTGTCACAAAGCAATAAGGATGAATTACTGGGTGGACATTGCCAAAACAGCTTTGCCTTAATTTTTCATAATCATGACAAAATATTTCCTATATTCATAATTTAGTAATTTACTAAGTTAGGTGCACAATGGTCTGAAGATTATGATTCACATAGCAGCCTGCATGCTGTAGCACTTCATCACTCCTCGAAAGTTAAGGCACTTGCCTCACAAAGATTACCAGAGCAACATCTAAGCTTCAACAAGTTCATAGCTAAGTAGCACGATTAATCAGTATTCTTATCAGAACAGTTTGATCCATCTTTGTCGTCTTTGCCTAGCAGTGTCATTTAATTGCTTTCCACCACTGACTTCTCATTGGGCCAGGTTCATTAAAGAATGGTTTATGTAAGCAGCTTTCCAAAACATTAATTTTTACGAAGCCTAAAGTTAGACAATAATAAATGAAGATTCACATATATCATACATGCTGTAATTGCTATGTCAGAGTAACGATGTATAGTTTTAATCCGGGGAACACAGTATTTATTAATATGCAGATTTGAAAAGTAGAAGTAAGCAGTATTTATTTACATCATCTAGTAGTAGGTGCTGGTATTCTTAAATACACCTGGTGAAAACCCAAACTACTAAAGCAGATGGAAACATTCAGGGTCTACCAAAGGTAGATCTAAAGCCTAACACGGGAACCTGTGGATATTTTCCCTCACAACTCCACGTAAGGGCTTTGTCATATGCTAGCTGGTAGGAAAGTTTGTTCTCTAAGGCAGCAGCAAAAGACAAACAATTCTAAGTCCCTACTACACAATACACATTTTATAAAAATCTGGTTTCTTTTTCCCCCAAAACCAGAAAGCATTATCTTCTTTTCATACATGAAGACATTCAGGTTTTTGCTGTTTCAAATTCAGGATTAGACCAGTTGCAGGTCCATAACATTACAGACCTACATTGTGATTTTCAACATGATATAAGAAATTTTTTACAGTCAGAACAATCATTCACTGGAACAATCTCCCCAGGGACATGGTAGAGTCAGCATCGCTGGCAGTTTTCAAGACACAACTGGACAGCGAGCGAGATAATCTCATCTAGGCTCCCTGTCCCACAAAAGCTCAGAGCAGATCATCTTTCATGGCCCCTTCTGTGATAATTCTGTGGTTTCTGGCCCAGTGTCCTGAGCATGATCCAAGAGCCTTATTTTTTTTTATTAGAAAAACAAACAAACAAAAACCCAAACACCTATATTATCACTAGGATGTTTCCTATCCTAGTGATGTTTCCCATGGCCAAATCTTTCTTGCAGTAAGTCCAGTGCATGTTTCTTGTCCCTAGACAAGGAGAGTGCAGCAGGTTATTACCCGGTACTCCACAGATCTCTCTTGTACCCAAGAGCTGATGTCATCTCCAAACCTCCCCCTTAAATTTGATCTTTCTATGCCTATGCAAACACTGTTCTTTCAAGTCCTCCAAGATCACATTTCATCTCTCTCTGATCACTCTTTGCTTTTCTACAGGCTACTTTTGCCAGGTTTGCAACCTGCTGTAAGGCTGGAGTCTGACCTAGCTGCAATACCTCTGGCTACACCTGGAACATAACAAGCTGAATGAGGGGATGACTCCTCATTTCTTGCAAAAAAGGGAATCTCTCTCGTACATCTCATCAGCGTTAATATTGTTCGCAAAAGCTTGATGTTGATGGCATTGAGGGTCAAGTGAACAGAGCATAGTGATTTCCAGCATTCTCTTCTGAAGGGCTATTCTGTATCCTGTGTCTGCACAGATACTGTTCTTACTCTTCTATCAATTGAACTGCTGAATCTGCTGCACCAGTAAAATGGCATAGTTGGGGAATAAGAGGGAGGGTTTTTTCTGCAATTCATCCAGTTCACTTGGAATTCTGTTTCCAAGTTTGGCATTATGTGCTAATTTGTTATGTATATTCTCTCTTCCTTCATTCAAGTCATTCACTACAACAAAAACAAACAAACAAACAGAAAAATACTGAACAGGAGCAGACCCAGGACAGATTGCTGAGGAACACCAGCCAGTACACCCCGCTCTCTTCCCCAGTTGGCCACTTGAAATTGTTCCCCAAATAGAGTTTTCTATCCACTCACGCACCACAAGTAGCTGCTCTTACTAACAGAGCCCCCATTACAAAACCTGAAATACAGCAAGGAGCCTCTGATTTGTCCTCATGTACAGTGGCAGAGCTGCTGGAGCTGCTGCTGCTTCTGCCAGCTGAAGCCTGTGCCAAGTGCCCGTGGTGCACTTCACTTCACCTGCACGGTGGTAAGGAGTGGAAGAAATGCAGCAGCCTGGTAAGAGCACACGCCGTCTCCACCAGGCAGAACACTTGTACAGCTTCAGTAATTGATTGCCTTCGCAACAATCACGCACCGCCAGCTTCATTTTTCAGAAAAAAAATATCAGATTGGAGCAGATGGGAACAGATCAAAACAGATTGCACAGAGCAGCCACAGCCTAATGGTGAATTGGGAATACTGAGCAAATATAAGAAGCCCGAGTGCCACGTGTCTGAATTGGAAACAGAGCCCTTTCATTGCAACTTTGAAGTGCTGGTATAAATGCTCTTATATCTGTTCTGACAGCTAACGGAGAGCTATCACCTATGCAATAGCTTTACTTGCTGGGAGAATGCTTAGTTATGATCAGGACTGCAGATCTGCACAAAGATGGGTTCAGACTTCTTTGCTGACAGGGCAAGCAGGTGCAAACAGAGGGTCTCCTTAAGCCACAGCTGCTCCAGCCACCCACAGCTCATCTCTCACGTGGTCACCAATATCGCACACCCACAAATTCAACCACACTCAGCAATGCCATTCCATCCATAACCACCTTTTGATGAATACAGAATGAATTTTCCATTTGGGAGCAGATGATACAGAAAGCAGTTTCATTAAAGAAAAATTAAATGTTTTTAATGAAGCTTTCTAGGCAGATCTAAATATTTTCTGGAGTGAGACAAAACAGGAGTCAAGATGGAAATTGTTCAAAGAGCCAGTCCATTCAGAGTCTATAATTTCTATTCTTTCAACCGCATAGTTGTTAGACACTGGCTCTACACTCCTTGCCTTGTATTTCTAAGAAGTGATGAAAATTTCCATCTTAAATCTTCATTTTTGGATTCATTATATTGATTGAAGCATTGCAGTGAAAATAGCAATGAGTATCAAACTGTTCACTATTTTCACTCTGAACAATTTTATATAGGGTCAGGGTGGGGAGGTGGGAGATGCACTGGTAGCACTAACTTTTTCTTTAGTGATTAAATCTAATCAATGTTTTCTTTACATGGCAGACCAAACACGCTGTTTCATCTCTTCGATTTTATACAGCTAAAGCAAATAGAGGGTTCTTTGCCACAAAAATCATACCAGCTATTGCATTTGGACCTGCCATTTTTAAAAAGGAATGTACTGAGCATCTGCAATTTCACCACTAGAAGTGATCTATTTCCTACCAAAAAGAAAGTAAAAGCTTCAAGAAATCCACAGAAAAAAAAAAAAATTACAACAGCAGGTTATCACCGAATGTACCAAGCAGAAATACGTTAAAAGTGTGTGTGAATAATGCATACCTGTAATGAAAATTCTGCTTACAAACAAGCACTATGCCATGTAGCCAGGAGATACATCCAGAAAGTAAAGCACATTATAGAAATTATCCCTCCCTGTCATGCTTATCCCAAAAGGATTGATTTAGGCACTGAAGCAAATACAGGCCTAAGGGGAGGACAGCCTCTTCTCCATCCTTCTTTTGGGTTTCTTGTGCTTTCTTCAAGCCAGTGCACAAGCATTTTCTTATGAAAAGGAAGCTTCCACTCACATGAAGTCTATTTTTACTGTTGTACTTCTACTGACTTGTTTTTTTTTTTATACTTTTCATTGCACTATGAGTGCTTTTGCCAAGTATGCAATATCACTTTTTAATAGAAAACTTGAGGCTAAACCAAGCTCCACTGAACTGGTTTTCCTCATGCTGTTGCTGTTTCTATTCTCATTTCTTAATCATGCTTCCAGTCACCATCATAACCTAGTAGAACTAGGAGTAGTATTAAACATCATTTGGGAATGGTGACCCTTACAAAAAACCAGATTGTAGTTCTTGGTCTCAGTGCAAACATCAGGGTTTACTACTTCTACTCTATTTATTTGAGTCCCAAATAAGCCTGGGCCATTACTGGTGCTCTGACACATTACCTGTCATCTTACAATGAGTAGTGAAAACCCCCTTGCTATGTTGAAGGTAACAGTTACCTACAAACCTGCCTACCCAAGACCTATAGATGCTGCCAGAGACAGCAACCTCCCAGATTGGTGCCAACCAGGCAAGCTCTAGCATCATCTTCCCTTGCCACCACAGGGGCAGACGGGAGCCTAGGGTGCATCTCTCCTGCAGGCAAATGTCTTCAGAGGAATTTCCAGCCCCAGGAAACCATCAAGTTTCCTTCCAGGAACACACATCTCAAAACTGTCCCAGAGACCTCTCTACCAGCAGGGACTAGAGAGAATCAGCTATTTTGGCTGCAGGTCCGTCCTGGTGGGCACGGTGTGGATACAGCCAGCTCCAGCCCTGCTCTCTGGGCAGAGGAGCAGAACAGGCTCCTACAGCAGAGAGCTGCTGAGATCGTGCTCACGTAGCAGAGCCATGAGTGTGTGCACATGAAGCATTTCCAATTCCTCAGCTAGTTTTGTCTTTGAAGAAGAGAAGCTTCATATTAAAAGGTAAAAGAAAACCCTCAAATTTTGTTTGTTTTGTTTCCAGGGCATGCTATTAAAAAAAGTACAGCGATACCTCAAACTGAATGTTTGAATCCAAACATGTTCAAAGAACTAGGCTAACAGCACTTCTTTCATTCTTTTTCATGTAAATTGAACAAAATGGTTTACTGCGTAGATACTGTTCACTTCAAAAGACCATTTTTAATCCATTAATAAATAGCAGCCTAAAAGGAATCATATACAAGTAAATTTTTAATGCATTAGCCAAAACAGCAACCAGCAGATGGGCAAGACTGAATTAACTGTGTGAATCCTTCCCACTGGTATCTTTGCAAAGCATAAAAGTTAACAGCAGAAAAGTACTATAAGAAAGCAGAAAGTTTCTCAGGGTTTTTTGTTTTGAATAAATGAGATAGGGTTTATTCCATTCCAGGTGTTAGGAATCTTTTTTTTAATCATATTGCATCTGTACAATAAAAATCAAACTGTCTTTGTAGCTATTGGCTATAGCAAAAGGGTAGTGATGATACCAGAATGGTTATGTAAAGGAAGGAAAAAAAAAACCTGTATCTTTACAATCTCTCTCGTTTCACTGATTATTTCTGGTACATTTGAACTAGCCTATTTTGAGCATCATACCACATTGTAAGCTGGAGTAAAATATTTGTATGACAACTGGCTTAGCCAGTTCATAAATTGATAATTACCTGAAAATATAGTTTCCACTTCTGGTAAAACTCCTAGATCATCCTGGGGTCTGACAGCTTTTTCCATTGCTTTCATTGTCTCCAATCACCCATGCAACAGTCAACTGAAATCCAACTTGTAAAGAAACATTCCCTCTCATAAAGACAACTGCCTCCAGGAAAACCTCATCCTTCCCCACACTGTAGCATACTTATTTACCAGAAGCTCATTAACTTTCCAACATAGAGCAGCTTCTATCCTCATTACTAATAGCCCTGGCGATTAAGACTTTGATAGCGATCAAACTCCAGCCACCCTCTGGAGTGAAGCTGTAAGAATTTTGGAATGACTCCTTTCAATCCCTTCTTCTGAAGTATTAGCTCTCCAGAAGATACCTCCTTACCCACAAAGTCTTATCCTGAAGAAACGGAAGACTGAGGTGTGACCCTTCACCTTCTGAATTTTGAGAGCTATGTTTGTAACAAACTCAAGCAATTCCATTAACCTTATTTCTTTTATGAAAGTAACCCTAGCCCACATGCTATGCTCTGATTTAAGACCCAAAAAAGTTACCCTAACAGGGTACATAATCCACTGAGTTCCTAGCATGCATGCTCACAGGGCTGCAAATGTCAGTTCAATTCTCACTGTTGGCCCAATTATAACAATAAAAAAAAAAGTGATGCTTGCGAGTTAGAAGAGGAATAGAAAACAAATCAGCCTGTCACCATTCAGCTCAACCCTTCTCTCAAGCATAGATCTGTGCACACAGATCATTGAGGGACAGAATGTCATCTAGAGGGACCTAGACAGGCTGGAGAGGTGGGCTCAAGTAAAAAAGCAGCAACTTTTACCTTAATCTTTAAGGACTACACCAGTATAGAAACTGAACAGGAACCTTAATTAATTTAATTACTAAAGTTCGGCTCTTTTTCCCCTAAAGCAGACAAGCAGGATCTGTCATAAAACTAAAGTGAACCCCTGCCCCCTCAGACAAAGCCTTCCCTAGGCTTTTGCCTCCCTCCTGCTTCTTTTCAGAACTTTGCTGAAGCAAAGCTGTCACCTCCATGACTTGGCCATGCCCGAGGCCCGTAACTCCCACCCCAGGCCCGACTCGGCCGACCCCACCTCAGGGCTGGAATCGCCAGCGCTCTGCAAGGGGCTGCAGGAACCCTCCTTCTACCATTCTGCGTGAGACTTGGTTTTGCTTCAGGCAGGCAACTTCATCTGATATATTTTCTTCTTCATAGGATAATTAAAATGTTAATCTAGCCAAAAATCTTACTGTACATACAAAAGCTGTTTGACTGTCACCAATTGTATTTATTTCTCCTCCAACCCAATAAGCAAAGTACTCACCCTCTTTTCTTTGTGATAGTTATTTGAACTGCCTTCCATTTCAATATAGCTTGGATTTAATTTAGATTTTGCTTAACTGATTTTTATTCTATTATCTTTTGTTCTCTGGGAAAGTATATATTTAATCTTGAGAGTAAAATTGTTATAATTAAATCTGTGTTTTTAAAGGTAATATAAATTAGAGGGTAGAGATGAAGTAATAGGTAGTAGCATGCATGGAATTATATAGATGGAATAATAATTCACTTGTATGAGCAGTGCACCACGACACAGATAAGTTGTTACCAAAAAAAAGATATTTGTTATTCAGACTTTAATACCCATTGAAGTATTACGTGATGCTTAAATACGTTACAAAAGCCTCTACAGAAATACAAGTCTCTTTCAGACTCATACAAGACTCATTCAGAAATGTCAGCTTTTCAACTCAAACTGACAAAACGTGGGCAGTTTCAAGCACTCATCTCCCTGCCTAAATCCCCAAGATGATGGCCAAGGTAATGCCAATCACATGAAGACAGAAATAAAAAAAATCTTCTAGCCTCTTTTTACTTCACTGTGACACACAAACAAGTTTAATAAACAGAAAAGATACTTCAGGGAGGGAGGATAGAAATCTCAATAAAATTACCATGACCCAACATTTCCTGTGCGTCTTGCATTTGGGGCCTTAGCTCTTAACAGCTTGAGTTAGGCCTTGAACCCAAAAGGCCACATTTTACTTTGAAAAATCTGCAGCTATTTATCTCCTACCTACATTATGTGAAGATCTTCGCAGTATTAGAAGATGAACAAACGCCCATTAGATTAGCTTTTCCTTTTTAATAGAAATGATGTTTATGTTTTTAATTCCTTTTTGTATTCTTGACAAGCCAATGAGAACGAGGCAAGTGCACCGAGCAATACGGCAGGCAATTTAGCTTTTGAAATGCATAAATCTTACAGTATTCAGACTCGTTTTTCTTTATATAGTACATGCGAATTCCATATGATTTGTATATTTCACAAGTTAAATTATGTCCCTAATTGGTACTTCATAATAAAATGCCTAAAGGAGACCAGGCTGTTCTGATATGCAAGCAAATTTAGATTTAAATTAAGTTAGGATTGATTTCCATTTCAAAAGTGTTTTTGAAATTTAACAAGTGAAAAAACGTTGTTTTCAAAAAGGGACACAAAAGATGGGAATGCAAACTGTTTGACCAGGCAGTTGATATTTAGACAGCACAAGCACTACATACGTGAAAATATTTTTCATTTGTGTTATTGTCCACTTGATTTAAAAGAATAGATGGACATTTCAAACACCTGTGCTATGGGAGCACATCAGAGCTCCAAACACACAAAGAAAATTGACCTAAAAAAAAAAAATCCAAACCAGAACACCAAACCAGTTCTCTTTTTAATAAAAGCTACAAGTACTTTTTTTGCAGGGTTCTGGAATATGACCTCAAGCCATTTTATTTCAGGTGATAATTGTAATGTCCACTTCTGGTATTTCTTTGGCTATTTTAAACAGGTGGGTGGAGTTTGATTTTCTGTTATTTCATTTAGCTGTATTCTTTCTAAAAATATGAAAAAGTTACAAGTTGAGAAATAAAGACCATAAGGTGGTTTCACAATCAGGCACATTGTAATAACCGTGAGATTAGGAATTAACCTTACTGCAAAATTAAATGGAAAACAGTGGTTTCCTTTGAAGACCACTGTCATTAGGCAGGGCAGTCTCTCTTTTCACATTTATACTTTTATAAATTCCCTAGCACAATTGCTCTCTTCACAAATAAAGACCACTTTAGATCTACAAACTCAGCAAGAGAATCAAGCTGGGTTTCTTTTCTTTTCAAGCTCAAATAGTTCCTAAAAATACTGAAGAAATTTTAATGCGTCTTACATCTAATACTCCTGAGAAAGAAAAGGTTTAAAAAGGGAAGAATGAAGAAGGATTTGGCCTATCATGTTCCATTCTGGAAGAATAATAAGAAAAGAGTCAGCAAGGTTAACTTTGTGAGGGGAAAAAAAAAAAAAGTTTTATTGGTAAATAAACCACCAGCCTTTAGATTCTGCCCATCACAGGAACATTGCAATGGCCATTTCTTCCAAGGCCTCTTCCAGGACAGAGGTTTACAATTACTGATCTTTTCTGGCCCCTCCATTCTTCTTGGGAAGATCTAATTTCTTTTCATTTATATGACTTTGCTCTGAGCTGCTGCTGTCTCCACCACTATCTCTAAGCTAAGCTCAAGAATTTTCCACTCTGTAAAGTATCTCTGATGAAAGCTACAAAAAAGCACAAGTGTGTTCGCTGGGGAAATACCACAGAGTCAAGGATGTCTGATCTCTGCTTACAATAGCTGTGTAAGAGTAATGCCTCTCAGCCAAGAGACATCTGGATTAAAAAGATAGAGGAGCGAGGGGATAGGAAGGAAGGACAGACCTGCCTAGGATAAGATTTACAGAGACTAAAGGATCTGCGGTGTAATACAAAGCAAACAAATTCAATTTAATAAAACATCCTGTATATAAGGTATCACCTAGCACTTTACAGTGAGATAAAAGACCGAGATAATGCTTTAGAGAATTGGAAACTGTGACTCATAAAAGCAAAACAGGAAAGTACACAAATAAAGTTGAAGTAGTTCAGATAAAGGAAAAGTGCTGAATTTAAAAGCATCTAGAGTACAAGCATATGTTCTTATAGAACAACTACAACCAGAGAAAAAAGCAAACCTCAAACGATTAAAGGCTCATTTAAGCATCTAAAGCCCTACTGTTTATCAAAGCATCTCTATACTAGATGTATTAAGCTGATAGAAACTAATTTTAACTGGGCAGAATTGGAACTGCAGAAAAATCTCACCTTCTCAAGGTTTTCCATCCTCCCAATACCTCTATCTGCTTAGGCAGAGATTAAAAAGATGGACAAGTTTTTCTGAAACATAAAAACCTCCCCCGAGTTTGAATCAAATAAGTATTGAATTAGATTTCTTCTTATTTAGAGACAATTTTCTCAATTCTATGTTAAAATAAGGGACAGCAAATAACAAAAAGCATGAATCAATAGAGTAAACAACAAACACAAGGAAAGATCTGAAGGCACAAATGACTTGTGATTTCTGAATGCACAAAAGTAATAGTTCCATCTACCTGCAAAACTTAAGTCAGAAAATGTGACCACACCACAGTTCTAATAATAACTCCTCATTATTAGGAACCAAAGTGGCGGATGGGACAGGAAGAAGTTCAAGAACAGAGTAAGGGACTAAGCAGGTAGCAAGGTCGAGCACTGTGGAGTGAAGCGACAGAGCTCAAGAGGACCAAAAAGCCCAAGAAACAGCAGAGCTGGCAGCGCTGTGATGCTGCCCTGGGAAGTGCAAGTACGTCATTATAAAAGATTCTGGAGAGTGGTAAGTACTTGGGGAGTCTTTTAAAGAAGAAACCAGAGGCCCCAGACGTTGGGTATCACAAATGTACGAGCAGAAAGCAGCTGAAGAACACCTCAGCACACGACTTGAAAGGACAGATGGGCAACAGCTCAGGGCAGGGAAATCCAGGTGACTCGACGGACACAGCTCCACTACCTAGACTTTCTGCTGGTGACAGCGAAGAGCTGTAAAGGGACAGCTGAGGGGAAACAGAGGCAGGGTCATAAATATGGGGTAAATAATTGGGTCTTTCTTCCAGATGTGAGACTTAATCCTGGAAACAGAAACTATGGGCCAGTCACATAGCTCACCAAGTCTGGATGGACAGATCAATGACTACAAGGTAAAGACAGTGACTGATGGCAACACCACAGGGTATCACCTGGACAAGCTCTATTATCACTTTTAAAACTAAATCCATGAGAGATGCTAGAAGACAGGAAAGGAGCCCAAGTACACTGTGATTCTGGAACCTCAACTACAAACTAAGGCTCCCAAAAGGTGAGGACAGGGCTGCTCATGTCCCAGGTGACAATGCTCAGCCTGCCCATAGCCATACCCCTCCTCAGGACAGAGGGCCCAGCCCTGTGGCACCTTGCAAAGGGCCCTGCGTGTCCTGCTCCTGAGCATCACCATGCATGGGGCAGCCACTGCCCAGACTGTCATCTTTGCCTTGCACGAGGCTTCTCACTCACCCCTCTTCTCTTCCCAGCACACGTCTATATCAAAAACTGATCCAAACGGAATTCCTTCCAAGGCCAGAGAGCCCATGGATTTATTTCCCCACGCTGCTTACCTTACTCTAATTCACACGTACACAGCACAGTAACGAGTTCCGAGTTTCTTCAGAATACAAGCTCTACGTCAACATAAACTACATCTGCTGAAAAGAGACCTCCTCTTCACACTGAACTGCTCCCCTTCCTACAGCAACTGCCTGCAGGGATTGCCAAGAGCCCTCTCCTTCTACATAAATGTCCCTTGGTCTGCCTGCTTTGAAGCAACAAGAGGTACGGCTGCACGACCACAACTCCCAAGCAATCTATTGCCGTTTGTTTGGGATTTAAGCTGTTTCAACCCAGAAATTAATTTAAAGGTGAGGAATAGATTAAGAGAGCTTTCCTTTTCCATGTGAGCATATCACTGCACATTCACCTCGTGAATCAAAAGTCAGAATACATTAGATGCCCAATGGAGTAGCACTACAGATATTCCTTTCAAAAGCTCAATATATAGCCACTGTTTCTATCAAAAAGAAAATGACATGAAAATGAAGGTGTTCCAGTTCTTACACAGCTGCTACAGTACAAATTCTCCCATAAACACCTTCAGGAATATTTCTTGTTATTGAATGTTTTAAAAATACCCTCAGCTTAGGAGAAAATGTATGCATTAGATCTATTTTTCTTCTAAGCAGGACAAAAAATTGCTGATATTTTGCAAGCTCAGAAGCCTCATGAAACTAAACATACTTTGCATCAGCTCAAGCTGCTGTGTATACTAAAATGATCAATGTTGAAAGCTTCTGAAATTATTTCCACAACTAGATACTGCATGACTTTTTTAAGTCTTAAAACAATTTCCTCTTACATTTTTATAGAACAGAAATCATCCGTTAAGAAGAATATGTTCAAAATATTAAGTGCTTTTCTGTCATTTTCATTCCTAGAATATACAAAAATATTCTGCAAGTGCCAAAAGTCACACTTGCAATTAATTCAAGGACCTAATTAGCTCCAAATAAACAGAAAACTCCCTAAGACATTGCACAATGAGAATTTAAAATATTTGAGAGGTTAAATTGCAGATCTAATTAATTTGGTATTCCATGAAAAACCATGATTTAACCATATTTTATTAAGCAACACTTCCAGCTGTAAAATAATTTTATTTGAATAAAGTAGGTACGGTAGATAATTTACAAAGCACACAGCAAAGGGGTAACAACCATAATACAGCTGAGCAAAATTTGAATAACAGGAAATTCTAGCATGAATTTAAATCTTTTAGTGTGAAAGGGGAAAATAAAGGAAGATGATTATTTACAAGATGTAAAAATCAGGAAAAATCACAATTTAACTTTGAAATCACATCTGTTAATTCTGTCTAATTCAGACAGAAAACACACAGCTGATCCGCAAATGACAAGAACAGTTAGTTGTTGTAAAGCTTCAGCACCTGATTTGAATGATTAACAGCCTGAAAACCAGCTTGCTTTTACAACATTATTATTTCCCAGGGCAACTCTTAATTCTGATAGATAAGCCTTGGAAGTGAAAGAATGGTCATGACTTTCTGCAATAAAAAAATAACGTTTCAGAGCTCCAAATTTCAGTTATAAAGACAGCAAATGAGCTATGTTGAAATAATGCATTTTCCTGACAGCTCCTGCTATACTCCTATAATTGGTTTGAGCTAATTCGCCCCCTTATGTATATGTGTACACATAAAATTGCACACTAATGTAAATACTTTGATCTGTGCCCAGAGACACAGCACGGTCTCCCAGAACAGTTTGACAAGCCTCATGTCCCAAGGCACTCCCACCACGGGAAGAGGACATTCCATCCAACTATGGGGAGAACCCCACAAAGGGCATAGGAGATAAAATCAGGTGCCCTGAAGCACTCTCCTCCACCTCGCTGAAGGTGTTCCTCCCTTCCTTCCAAAGGATATCTGTCACCACCACCCACCTAGCATCACCCATCTAGCCCTGAGACCCCTCAAGAGAGGAGCACGGCATCTGCCATGATGTCAGACATGTGACAATTGTTGGTTGATGAAAGCAGATGTCCAAACATCATCTGCTAACTCAGGCCAAGCTGCTACAATGCACTTACAGAATAACGAGAGAGTGAATCTTCTGTTTGGAGGAGACATCTGAGGTGATACTCAAAAGAGCAAGGTAAGTTGCCTTGAAGTCAGTGAATGGGGACTCAATACTATGCCAACAGAGCTGGATTTCAGAAATATCACGTATACTTATCTAGGTGCAAGGCAGCACAGAAAGTCCAAATTAAATTACAAGAGTAAGAAAAAAAGAGTTAACTTGGGACTGTTGAACATCTTCCCAATGTACTAACAGCTCATATAAGACTGTAACTTTAGGTGCAAGGTTTAACAGTAGTCCTATTAACTTACTGAAGCCATTAGAGTTTTATTGCATAAATTCACAACTGATGTTGGCTTGATTACTGAATGAAAATATTTTTGAGAAGTAGAAGCCATGCTGCACTGCTTACTCTTCCAACAATAAGATAAATTGTCATTCAAATTTTGTATATGGAGCAAAAGATAATCAGTCAATACTTAAAAACGGACTACTTAAATGACTTCAAAATTAAATTACATTGCAGCTCAATGCAATTTAAAATGTCAAAGAAATCAGAGGCTCTCACAGATTTTAATTAAAACAATCTCCTCTATATTCTGCCCGTCCCTCTTTCCCATCCTGCTGCTTGTTATTCTTTTAATGTTTATTTATTGCTCTATATAAAACAATAAAAACAACCAAATTTACTTCTCATTATTTATAGTAGCAGAGTTCTTAAAAATACAAGGACAACATTCTGAATAATGACTGGTTTGGACAATATTTCAGAAACCCAGGCATGCCCATAGTGTAATTTTGTGGATAAATTGCCGTAGAAATAACCAGCTTAAATGCATGCAGAATCTCAGTCACAGAATAAAAAGTAGTTCAATATCCCTTAAACAGTCTCAGGGAGAAGAGAAGGGGAAAAAAAATTAAAAAGAGAAAAGCACTAATGGGCAAAAGAGCAGATTGTTGTCTCACAACACAACATTCAAACCTTCCCCCCCACCCCAGTACAAGTGCCAGCACATTACAGATAACTTCAGGTGACATGGTAATGACCAATTAGAGAATCACAGAATGATACAGGGTTGGAAGGGACCTCTAGAGATCATCTATTCCAGACTCCCTACCAAAACAGGTCCACCTAGAACAGGTTGCACAGGCACATGTCCAGGTAGGTTTTGAATGTCTCCAGAGATGGAGACTCCACCACCTCCCCGGGCAGCCTGTTCCAGGCTTTCCAGCCTCAAAGTAAAAAGGTTTCTCCTCATGTTTAGATGGAATTTCTTATATTCAAGTTCCAATTCAAGCTTTTGTCCCCAGCCTCTGAAGGCAAAGAGTACCCAAAGCACACTAATAGCAGCAACTATGCTTTTACACCTATGAAGAGCTACAAGTTAACTTAGCAAACAGCTACAAGGCTGTTTAGGCACAGGAGGGATGGTCCAAATGTGCCAGAAGAAAGCGTTTCCCCATCCAATCCCACACAGTGGGTGCGAGGAACCAGAAGGTCCCTATGGAGCTGGGCTGCACCTGGAGAAGAACAAACAGAAATCCCTACTGCTCCCTAATGGTCACACGGCCAGAACTGGCAGCCTAGACACCTTCTCTAAGATTTATACAACTTCCTTCAGAGACAAGGTTCTGCCTTATTTCCATAACAGCTTTTTTCTCCCAACAAGAGTATATTTTCTAGTTTTATACAGCAATTTTGCCAACAAGAAAAAATAATTATGTATATATATAAAAAACACATACATCCACCTACCTTCAAGGCTTCTCCTTACTTATTACCCAAGGCAACAGAGCAGCAGACCCACAACAAAAGTAAAGGCCCTGCCCAGCTTAAATGAGTCTCCTGAGTCCAGCTGAGGCTCATCAGGGCAATTAAGTGCAATCAGGACACCACCAGGAGCTTCCAGAATTTTCCTTTCAGTTAACACTAGTTTCTCCTGCTGGAAATGTGCCTGCAGAATATTATATGGCTGATACTGCCAAAGCCTACTCCTGAAGGCCAGGATCAGTTAGATGTAATGCATTTTCTATAACAAATTTCATACCTTGTTCTGTTTACAGATTGCTATTTTTTTAACATCTTCACAAATTAATTCATTATTCAGAATTGTTATTCTGACCGCTTCTATTGGAAATTTTTTCATAACTTGTTCTAATTCCCCAATTGACAGAAACAGCCATGATTGGAAACTCTGTATCTGTACTCTGCAAATATATTGAAATACATATTTTAAAAGCTGTTCAAGAGACATTGGACACCAAGGAGGCGATATCACCATGTCACCAGGAACCTCATGGGTATCAAATTTAACTGAGGGTCAACAAAATCATAATAAATTGAATTAGAAATGAAATATTTTTATAGTCTGCAGACCACATTACAGTGTGTGTAGCCTGCACCACACATAGTTGCAGATTATGCCAAATTGCACTGCTTTCTTGAGTAAGTATTCAGATTTCTCCTGCAGAATTCTTCTGCTTACCTTTTTTTAATTGCCTGCCACATTCTGAAGCCTTTAAAGTGCAAAGTAGTATTTTTTTTTTCTTCAGTTTGGGAGGTTTTGCTGGTTACTGTTGGTTGAATGATAAGCATTTCTTGCTGTAGTAAAAATTTATGGGGTTTCAGTTTCTGACCGAGGCAACTTATCTAATTAG
The DNA here is from genome assembly GCA_004320125.1 of Scolopax mira. Taxonomy (NCBI): domain Eukaryota; kingdom Metazoa; phylum Chordata; class Aves; order Charadriiformes; family Scolopacidae; genus Scolopax; species Scolopax mira. Next base: position 119,361 of record BJBW01004586.1, on the reverse strand, counting down.
AAGCTATCATAGCTTAATCAACCTCTCATTAACATTTTTACCATCACAATTTCAAAAAAAGAATTCTTTTTCACATGGAATAGTCCAAGGGAAAAATTCAGATGCAAGACTGCATTGCAGTGCTCTCCTCTGTTCACTCTGCATGTTAAGAGTAAACATTACTAGCAGTTGTTACACAAAACCTGCTCCTACCATGATTTACAGTCTGGAGCAGGATGCACTAGCACCTTGAAATTATAATCACTTTCAAAACCTTTGATAATTTTTATTTTAATTCTGTGTGAGTCCACTCATGATAGGAGGAAGATGAACCAAACAGACTCTTCCCCATTCATAAAGCCCTTTCTATTCTTTTTGGGCTATAGAAAACCTGAGAGAAATAGGAGTTTCTACCACTGTTGCTGTAGGGAACTCTCTTGCTTATCTCCATAGCAATTCTTTTGCAGCAGAAAGAGCTAGCAGACAGAAAAGAACTCTGATAACATCTTAATATCCCTTCACATGCAGTCCTGCTGCTATGAAATATATCCAGACAGCTTCACCAACCCCAGAAGTCTGGAAACCAGTTCCTGTCTAACAAAGCAGCAGTAGTGGCTTCCCTAGTGCTGTCTTGGCTTTAGGCTTGAGCTGGGCTTGGCTGGTAAGTTAAAATTTCAGTCCAGAGTGTTCCCTTTTCTTCCCATTCCCTCCCCTCTCCAGCCTCCCCTGCTGCCTCTGTCACTTGAGATAAGGATGCAGCCCTGTCCCCGGCACCCCTCCTGCTCAAAATAGATTCACTTAATAAGGAGACTTGCTTGAAGTCGGCTGAAACCAAAGGAGTTTGGATAAACCGACAACCTGCTCCCTCATTTCAGCCTTTATAAATGAGGGATAGGGCTCCAGGGGAGCCAAGCCAGAGGTCTCAGCCCAGCCCTTCAGCAAGAAAGAAAGGATGAAACAAATTTCTTTCCCAGAAATAAATTCTTTCCTGTGAGGGTGGTGAGGCACTGGAACAGGTTGCCCAGGGAAAATGTGGATGCCCCATCCCTGGAGGTGTTCAAGGCCAGGCTGGATGGGGCTTGGAGCAACCTGGTCTGGTGGGAGGTGTCCCTGCCCATGGCAGGGGGGTTGCAACTCGATGATCTCTAAGTTGCCTTCCAACTCTAACCATTCTATGATTCTATAAAATGAGGAGCTCTGAGTCCTTCCGAGCATCTTAGCTGATGTCCCCTCTAACATAAACAACTGAAAGAGTCTCGTGACCCAGGACCAAAGAAAAATCTTCACCTCCACACTGCATTATTCCTTCTCTTGCTCAGTGATCCTATTATCAGTTAGGGTCTGGGATATATTTTCTGGGTGCAACAAGAGGTAAGTTCTTCAAGGCAAAGAGTTATACAGTTTATAAACATAAGAAAGGCATTCATTTACTTGCAGCAGCATTTTGGGGAATGGGAGAAAAGAAGAAAAAAGTCTGAATCCTCATAACTAGTTATATATGTGGCACATTGCCCCCAAGTTTCAACGGAATATAGTTTTCTTTTGTGGTCCTGAAATACATCAGCTGACATTTCTTGCTATTACTGACTTTTCGTTAGACCTACGTCTTTATTTAAGCAGTGGATCAGCCAGAGAGCTGCATGCTGGAAAATCATATGCCACTATTGATTTTCTTAGTAGCAATAATTCACCACCAGTAGCAGCAGTAAAAATGCTTTGAAAGCTGGGTCCATAATGGCATTTAAACATTTTGGTACATTTTGTGCCACGAAAAATGCAGAAACTACAGTCACACATTCACCTGCTTAAACAGAAGATTTGCCTAATTTTGTGTTAGTTGTAAGGATACCATGCCAGTACTACGACTGAGAAGATCCTCTGCCACTGGTGCAAAAGGAAGAACTCCAGGAGTCAGCAAAAACGCTAAGGGGAACACAAACTCTTCTAATTCAACATATGAGGCCGTGGCTCAAGTGAGAAAACAGCTTGTGTGGGTTTCTGTACAATACAACTTGCTTCCTTCAAATACCACCACTGCCAAAAGATGGCTTAAGAAAACAGAAAGCTTCATCCATCTTAGCTTCAAGCACAAGACAGAATTAGGGCTGGAGCTGAAGTCTGGACTTAGCTCCTGTCAATCTGCAGGAGAACAGGCAAACACCCTGCAGATTGCCTTGGTCCTGCCAGTCCTGGGACTGGGGCCCCAACCTTTCCTCCCCAGACAAAGCCGGACATCATCTCAGAACTCACCCTAGTTAAAAATACTTTTGGAAAAAAAATATTTTAAACATCTACCTTTGGTTACAACACAATGGTATTCTGAAACAGTATCTTCTAAAAAAATACAGGGATTAAAACTGACTGAAACTGATGTTCTTTAAAGATGTTAATCTTTTTTTGTCTTTATCTGAAGACCCTTAGCTGTGTAGGTAAGACCTTTTAAAAGTAGCAAGCATTATTCTTAATCATGTATTTATTAAAATGCTTATACCGTAACTAAAAAAGTTATTAATGAGAAGTGTGTGTTAATTACCACAATTATTTAGTTAATAAAGAGCATGAACAGTTTAGGTAAGCTGCGTGCAGGCAGCTATCATACACTGGAAACCAGTAGCCGTTTTGAACAAAGAGAATTCTGTAAAGCTGACATCTGTAAACACTGACCCCTGCAAACAGACTACACTGAAATCTCACAACAGAAGGACAAAACTATTAGTGCAAAATATTTATATTCAAAAGTGACTTGTTCCTTTACATCCCAGTAGTGAAGATAGGAAATAAAAAGCAGGACTGGGAAAATAAGACCAGGCAGTGAAAATAGCAAAGCTCTGGATGAAAGGAATGTGAGCTGCAGGGAACAGTGTTTGTATTAGTGTGAGGCAAACACAGAGGATGGAGGAATAGGGAATCACAGAAAGATGAAAAAAAAAGACAAAGGAAAGTAAAAACAAAAGATAGGGAAACAGAGATAAAACCTCAAGTTCTTTTTGCAGCTCTGGATAATTCTAATACTAATAAAGCCATTTAAAATATGATCAAGAGGTTTTATACTTCTTCAAAATAAATACAGCAGCCAGAATACACTGATGAATCTGACCAGAAAAGTCAAAGGAAAATGAATCATTATTTGATATTATGTGCTAATGCTTGCTTAGCTTTCATTAAAATATTTTTATCTGACACTAAGCAAAGCCAGATGAGGGGAGTTCCATGGCAGAAGCTGGTTGATGACGGGGTCTGGTTTGGAATTGAACTATTGGTGTGCCCTAAAGTGCCTTACCTTACTTTTGCAGTTATCCCCAATTCAAACATTACACATTGGATTTGAGCTTGTACTCAAAAGAAATCTGTAGATATTAAAAGCAGAAATGCACAGTTAAGATGTGTATATATCCTTAATTATGGCATAAAGTGGCACAGTGAAGAGGAGGATGAAATTATCATCCAAGATGTATCTGTTTCTTTTTCCCTAGTATGCAAACACAAATACTAAGATGCCTTAATTAGAGCCATATGGTTAGTGTATGGAGTCACTGCAGGGTATTGTTAATGCAGTTTGAGTGCCCAGTCTATGTTCATTCAGATGTTTGTTAATTGCTCTGAATAGTTATAGATAGTAGTAATCAACTCTGAAAATACTGGTTGAAAAGATCATTGTTTTTTTCCATAGACTTGCACAGTGTTTAACCACAAATTATAAATGTAACAACTCCATATTACATAGACATGCATCCACAGAGTGGCTCTCTCCTGGTTACCCCCAAAAGCACAGGTCATTTTGGAAAGACGCCCAGAAAATAACCCCAGGTTTATAACTGGTTAGGTCATAAACTATATATATATAAACTATAACTGTAGGTTAAATAACTGATCCAAGTCTGTATCATTGTGTCATAAAGACAACTTGATTACATCTTAATGTAATCAGGTTCCTGACTCAATCACCTAGAATGTTAAAATATAGGGATAACATTGCAGATAGATAGAAGAATTTTCTTGCTGCTCATTATCTTTCCTTCAAGTTTTAAGTTAAGACAGATGGGGAAAGAAATATCCCAAGAGCAGTATTTTCTTTCCATGTTTACTCTAAGACACCACAACGAATCAAACACACTGATGTATCTTCAGTGCCCCATTATTATCAAGAATTGTCTGTTATTTCTATCATTGTCCTTTTTATTTCCCTTGTGTGTTTCAGATCTATCTCCCATTAACTACAAGGAGTGAAGAGCTGAGAAGGGAGACAGCAGAAATAATGAAATGAATGTTTTCTGCTGTATGGCTGCCTGTAGACTCTGGTGGACTGACCCTGCTCATATCCCTGCTGTTAATACAACTGCTGTCCAAACTCACTAGGCAGTATATTAAGGAACTCCTCATTTCTGCTCTAAAAAAAAATAATTTAAAAATCAGATAAACTGAAAGCTCATCAAAAGATTCCATTCAACAGATTTTTCCCAATTTTACATTATTTTGTTATCCCTATACACAAATTCTGCAAAACAAAAGATTTTGTTAACACTTGTTAACACACTTTTCCATGCTCTAGAACAGTAAATAACACTGATAAATTGAATTTACATTTACTTTCCTACCTCCCTACGCAGCAATGACCAATACTACACAGATGGCAGTAGAAAGAGCAGGAGAGAAGTAGGTGTGGAGGAAGCACAGTACCTGTCTGTAAAAAAAAAGGTGTCTAATATCTTGATTAGATTTACAGTCTTGCTCCAGATCTGATACCTCTGAAATCTCATGAACCAAATGACATTAAGATGGATACATGAGCCACCTGCACCAATTAAAACCAAAGTCCACCAGTTAAGTTAAGCATCTTCTCTTCAGTCGTGGCCAATAGCAATAGCCCAGGAAAAAGTAAAAGATGTTGGCACAAGCCTGAAGTGATGCTTCCTCTGCTTCCCACCTCTGCTGGACCTCAAAGCACTCCTAAACTCAGAGCCCTTCTTGCTGAGAGGAGGTGGCTCTGCTTCAACAGCCCTTGATGGTTTTTCTTTCATTAATTTTGGAGGGGGTGTGTGTGTGTGTTATTTTCTGTTTTGATTGAAAAGCGTAATACTTCAGTATTTGTTATGGCAATTTCCTATTCGTGAAGCAATAATAAATAGCAGTATATGTGGGGAAGAGATATCAAAGTAAAGAAAATCCTAACACCATTCATTCCTTAAACAAAAAAGTAGGGTGGGAGTGGGGGGTGAAATAGTTTATGAAGAAACACATTTTCTGAAACCTAGTTAAAATCTGAAATATTCTTGTAAAATATAGTCACCAATTTAATTTGAGTCTCTATTAATTCTACATCTGTGCACCAAACAATATTGTTCCTATACAGAATTTCTCACTATATATATTTATTATTATTTCTTCTATGTGTGTAAAATAAACATCTAGAAACAGCATTAATTTTAAAGTTAATTTTAAAACAATGTTAAAATAAATTTACAAGTTTTCAAATTATTTCAGTTTATGTTTCTCAATACAACTTACTACTGTAATTAATACAAAATTTCTGCCTTGCTAGAAAGCTCTCATTAGCACAGGTATTTGAGAACATTTGATTTTCAAAGAACAAAATGATCCTACAGAGAGAAGGATAACCTTTGGGCTTTGATTCCTTAATATTGTGTATGTAAAAAAGATGGATTATTTTATGTTTTTATTTTTCATTCAGACTGTGGAACTCCAACAATGTTCAAACCATTTGTCTTTTCCCAAATATTGCAGTCAGAGCAATAAAAGTGGTTCATAAAAACTCAGTGATGCAGTGATTGACAAAGCTAGTTAACTAGCATAACTATACTTGCTGGAAGGCAGTATATAATGATAAAGTAGAATTGATGAACCTAAAGACAGAAATAAGACTCAAATCAATTCCATCTCCAGCAAATCTTGAGACTAAAAATAGACACATGACTTCCTTAAATATGTTTCTTTCATAGGTTTTAAAAAATATATCATCATAGCAATATGCTGAAATGCTAAGCTCATATTGGACTTTTGTGGGGCAGTAAGTTTGTAATCTTATTAATTACCTATGTCATAAATACATGGGCTTTTCCCAAATCTAAGGTCACATCTAGCAAACATAGACCAGAAGACGCAACCTAGATCACCACCCAGTCGGTACAATTCAAAGGACCCTACTCATTTTTCAAGGCAGCCTCCCAAAAATTCTCATGTGTTAGAGGAAGACAGTGAGAAACATGCAGAGTGTTGTTGGTATCTAGTTGGAAATGTGAGGTAACACGTGAGGGAAAAATGTTCTGGTGAGCAGGAAGCAAACTCTCCAGTTGTTTCTGGAGACATTCTTCCAGTATGTAGAAGAATGCAGCAGCCTCTCCTCTCAGAAGAAAAACTCAGTTGAATTAAAACTGTTGATAATTAATTAATACAAATCTTCTGCTGGATGTTCAAACAAAACAAGCTGTTTGTCTACTAAGCTGGCTCTGAAAGGTTATAAATAATTTTCAAAGCACTATTTGTTCCAAATATCTAAAATATTTTAAAGAGTTACTTGGAATTAAAACATTATAATAAAGTATAGAACCAGTTTTTCTGTTCAGATTATTAAAATTCAGTATGCCAAAAAGGGGGATTGGTGGGAACATCACTGAACTTGTTTCTTGAATACCTATCTCCATTAAGAGGTGGAGTATACAATAATAAACATCACGAAGAGACAACTAACAGGTAGAGTTTTCATCTTGGATTACTTTCAACAGTGTGTTAGAGGCACTGCTGAGACAGTACATCTGTCAACAAAACATTGCTACATGCAGGTCTAACTAAATGACTTTTTTTTTTTAATTGCTGTACCATATAGTAAATACTTTGAGGAAAATCATGGGGATGTGCACTCAGCAGAAGTTTGTTATATTACAAAAGAAATAAAAATCCAAATTCTTCCCAAACCCATCTTTAAAACATATTTAGAGCCTTTTTTAAAAAAAAAAATTTAAAATAGAGCAAATTTAAAAACAAATAGAGCCTTATTTTTTCTTTTTACAATATAGCTGGCCTCAGAAAAATTGTGCCACCTTCCCTTGAGAACGTCTCTTTGACAGACTGGCAAAAAACTAAACAGTATTTCACAGGAAGTTATGCAGAAAAAAACTTCGTAAGAACAAAATAATAATAATGACATCTCCTGGAATTTTGTAATCACATTAGAAAAACGGCATTAGCTGTGATTACCACTACACATACAGCATCACAGGTAGGTTGCCATGCTAGTATGGAGATCAGAGTATTTTACCTACAATGTACTTATAGGTCCAAGAAGAATATATTACTAAAAACTTGAACGAGATGGGGGTAACCAGTGTGCAGCATTCTTTCCTCAGCCCTGAAAGGCTGCCTTTGCACTTCTCCAGAGCACGCACCAGACACCAAATGAAGCACAGCTGTAGCCTTGGTGACATTCTGTTATGTAAAATTTAAATGTTCTATCCCTAAGCAATAACGAGGACTGTTCTGCCATCTTTACATAAGCAGATCTGCCATGTAAGTTTAATGGACATGCCACCCACCCTGAAAAACACAACCCAGAAAAGAGAAGAGCTGGAACTGTGTTGTGGAGCAGGAATTGCCCTGGATTAGGGAAGGAGGCACAGGGACAGCCTGACTACCTGGCATGGCTTGCCTGGGTCCAGCGAGCCCAGCTGGGCAGCTTGAGGCTCAAGCCTAGATAAAATAATGTTAATGATGGCAGGGTGAAAAGGGAAGCTGCATAATTAATTTGGCAGAAGAATAAATGCCATGCAGTATATTAGATGTATTTAAGAAAAGCAGAATTTTTCTGGTAGACAAAACCAACTGCTGTCAAACCAAATTGTTGCTCTTCTGAATCTGAGAATGTGCCATGCCATTCTGTGTTGTGTAGTTCTCCACATGACAAAACTCTCTAATTTGTCAAGTCAATATAAAACCTCTATAAACGATGTATTAACAATATACAGACCCAATACCACACCTTTAAGTATGATGTTCATCTTCTAGTAAAAATTTTAGACATCCCCCCTCCTCTTTTTGAGCACTGTTAGAACAGCCTGCATGACAGAAATCCCCTTCTCTTGATGACATCATTTTGCCATAACCAAAGGAAGTTAATTATCAGTAACACCACTATTAAGAATTGCCAAAGTGGAAATAGGACAAAGTGGAAATAGTTTAAAACCATTGTACCTTTGTTAGTTGAACTGGAGCATTTACCTCCTGAGCATAGAACTCAGCCACATCTGCTGAGTTCTCTCACCTGCACGTGGCCCATAGTTTTCACTGAGTTCAGCCTCACAACCACGACTCAATAAAATATTCACTTACCCTAACACAAGAACATCATCCAAAAACTGACTGTTGAAATGACTGTTTCCCTCTGGCAGCAGGAAGTTTCCTTGCAGTTGTGAATTTTCATGTGGCTTCACTCAGTGACACTGGCTATGTCAATTTAACCTCCTTTCTCATTAACTTATTCTTCTCCTTCCCTTTGCTCTCTTAATCGCAGGTCTGAGGCTACAGATACCTGAAAACAAAGAGGAAAACAATAGCAAGTCCAAAAATCAATGGAAGCATTGGCAGTGCTTCTGTGCACTTATCCTTAATCCTCCCTCTTTGGAGTGATAAAACGTTCTTGTCCAGTAGCTGGCCTCCACGGTAATTATATGTTTTAAAACCTATTTTCAAGATACACAGAAAGTAGTTATTCTCTCTTTGTATTACAGATCGAAAGGATACGAGCTGTGGGCCATTCCAGAAATTGAAGTTGATCTACCACACAGTGCCAGGTTGAACATTGAAGACATGAAAGAAGCTAGCAAGTACTAGTGCTATAGTACTAACACTTCAGACTTCACACTTTTATCAGCTTTTGTAATTCTAACTAGTTCCATTTAACGCAACATCCAGTTTCCCCAAAGTCTTCTAGATTTCTTTGTTCAGATTGTTATTACTTTTATTTTGTATCTACAGAACCATCAGTATTTAAAGGCCTAACTCATATCTATTTTCACTGGATCAGGTCTATGGATTTGCTGTATACAGGGACGTTGACAAGTATGTTTTAGTTTAAGGATTTTTTAATGTATGTGTGAATATTTACTTCAATTAATAAGGGAACAAGGTAACCTCTTAAGTTTCTATTTCTTGATAACTTATATTACTTAATGAAGAGGACTTTTTTGTTAACACAATAAATATATAAAAAGCACAAAACAATTCAAGCACACAAAACATAAACCCAATTTTCTATCATTGAGGTACTTCCTCAGCTTTAAAAGGCTGCTGATAGGATTATTTCTCAATTTTCTTCTGAGAACAAAAGTAAAAGTATATTCTTATTCAATGACACAGATGGGACATGTAATGCTTAACTGCTTGATCTCAATGAATTGGCTGAGGCAAGTGAAACTATACATTTACCACTACTATTCTATGTTGCAGAGCAATATATAAAGGACAGACAGTATTTTGGAATGCATGCCTTGGGGTCTGCAACTCAAAGGCTACACAGATCCTCTGGCACAAATGGGAGAAAAGAAAGGAAATGGGTTTTTAGTAAATTTTCCCAGTTCCACAGCTCTCTTCATTTAATTCTCTTGGAAGTTTGGGAGCAGAATTTATTAGCTTTGTTCTGATTTTGAAACTGGGGTGAAGAGGGAGGAGGAAAAAACACAAAGTCAGTTTGTGATTCAGCAAATGAATGACTAACAAAATCCCATACTCTTGACAGATGAGGCAACTAGACAGATGACAGGAGAGTGATGTCCTAGTCAGACTCAAGCTGGAAGACATTCCTCAAGACTGGAACAAGGACTGATAGTGGACCATATTGATCGTGATGGTCACTGCTGTTCAAGAAAGGTCCAAGCTATTTTTAGAGTCTGAAATAGCACCCATTTCCAATATCCAAGTACTAAGCGCTTGTGCAGACAGTGCTGGGGGACTGTAGGGAATCTTCCATTCCTTTCTCCTATATAAAAAGTGTCTCTGTTTGAGGAAAAAAACCACTTACCAAACAACATCTACATCCCTGAGAGCAAGGACTGATTTAGATTATTTACAAAACATTCAAACATTGTCTTTCTCTGCTGTAATAAGACAAGAACATTCTTATGAACCTTGTAATGAGGGAACAGTTACAGATGTCACATTCCTCTCTCAAGGTCCCTTGCTGCTTTCTGTTATGATGGGAGTAATATTTTGTGAACTAGTGAAAGTAAGTCCCTGCCCTATTAACCTAAAGAACACAGGCAGCACTAAGGTACTTTATAATCTCAAGCAGATGCACTTCCTACAGTTCACAGGTGAACTCAGTTCTATCCTATATACCCACCAAATTCTTAAATAAAATTTGTGTTGCTTCAAATGAACTGTTGCCATGTAATACAAAAAAAAAAAATATTGTGAAGGGAGGGGAAAAAAAGTTATTTTCAGCAGTTACTATCAGCATGCTCACATGACCAGTGTTTAATTAGGTTGTGTCATGGTTCTAAAATGATAATTCATTAACTGACAATGTTACCTGTTTCTCTGTTGGAAAGATCAAAAACCACTCCTGTGTGAAAAAAAAGAACTTCATTATTCTACATAATTTATTTGTCTCTTACTCAGCTCTGTTCTTTGGCAGCCTGACTCAGTGTCAGCACCCCCACGGGTACCCTATGTGTATTTCTCCTTCACATTTTTTGCCTAAGTCTGGTAATTCTGCAACTCAATTTTTCTTTTTGCGAGGAAAGTACTGGTCCTGGGCATGATGCATGTCCCTTGCACTGGGATTGTACCTTCATCCACTGACAAATGAGGGCTGGCCCTCGCTGAATGGCCAGTTCAGAAATACACATACAGTGAATTTTGCATGTCCTGACTCTGAGGGTCTTTAATATTTCATTGTGGTTTTCCATTAACATAGAATTCAGACTGCAAGAGCTGCCCAAGGGAAAGGAACACCCACGATTCATGTTTTCAGGGCACTTTAAATCCTTTTGGTAGCTTTGAAAACCTTGGCCTTTGTAGTTACTGTTTCTCTGTACTTACCAAAAATGAGAGAGGAAATCTTGCTCCGAGTAAAAGTCAGTGGAAGTTTTGCTATTGATTTCAGTGGCATCAAGATTTCACTCGAGAAATTCAACCGATGAGTTTCATGAGGCACTGGCTGACTTTGACCACAGGTTTCTAACTATGGTGCAGCATCTTCTGCTGCCACACAAACCCCTCAAGGCTGGGATGCCTCTGCCCAGGGGTTGTTCTTTGAGCTCTGCTGAGACAACTGCCCTTCCTGTCTGACGGGCAGAGATCTTATCTCATGCTCCAGCCCATATTAATCTGCTTTCCAGACAGGGTTCTAAACTGTCTCATGTGGACAGATACCTTCCATGGATGTAGAAATGGACTAAGGCACCATCCAGTCTGCCTGTTACTCACCCCAATTTACCTTGTTTTCAGTGTTGCTTATTCTGAAGCCCCTTTGCAGCTTTCTCCAGGGCAATTCAGGGCGCACACACATTCAATTCTCAATCTCACCCCAAAGTTGGACACCACCTTCTATAAATACCAAAGGCAGCAAAATTTGCCTATCTTTGCATACATATCTTTATGAATATATTCTTAAGAGATATGAAATACAGAAAAAAAGTGCAAATGTTAAAATAACTCCTTATGTTTTATAAAGCCTTAGAGTTACGCAGTTGTTCTTTGTGACAAACTCTGAGCTGCAAAACTTTGGCAAACTGTGTTTATTTGGTTGCTAAATGCTTCAAAGACGATGATTCAGAGTTTTGCACAGAGAGCACAGTTAATTGAGTACAAGCTGCAGAAGACAGCTCACTGCATCTCTTCCTTATGGTTACCACCAAACTACTAATTTTTTTTACCCGTAATGAACTAGGAGACCAAACCACAAACTGAAACTTAGCATAATAATGAAACAAATCTCATCTTAACTTTCCTGCTTCTTAAAAATACTATCAATTGCAAATAATCTTACTGTACTTTAGAACCCATCAATTTACTTAGTATTTATTAATACAACTACTAATGAAATAGACGTGGTTTTGAATCTACACTTGAAAGCCAAGAGCTTCTGAAATGATGAGAAATGACTGAACCAGTTTAAACAAAATAAGCACACCCTTGAGACAGTCCAGCCGAAACTTTCCATTAAAGCGTCTGGGAGTGTTCAGTACCTGGCAATTTCCAGCCAAATTGCCAGAACGAATTAGCAGCTGTGCTTTCACTGTGCATCTCAAACCCATAAAATCCATACAAAAATGGGCACTAAGACAACGAGTAAAAACAACATTAAGAATTGCACAAGGCAAAAACACCCTTTAGAGCTAAGAATTTTTGCTATTTCAAGTAGCATTCAGAAATCCAGAGGTTTTAACAAACTGAATGTGATGCATTGGAAAAAAGAATCAGATAAAGCAATATAGGCAAAATGTTTAGTATAGTCATCTTCCACTTTCTGCCTTCTTGGACAAAAAGTGAGCACAGGGAAAGAGGGCCTTAGAAGACAATGCATCAACCACCTGGAGACAAAAGACCCACAGCAACAGCCTTTAGGTCAATTTATCAGTCTAGCAAACACAGGCGTAAACGTTTCTTGAGGTGAAAGCATCAAAGCCAAACAAGTACCAGCATCAAAACTCACTCAGTCTAAGACAAATGCAGCTTCAGGCTTGGCATGGATTGAATCACTTTCAGAAATAACCCATCTTGAACAAAAATCCTAATTAGGGGTTGGAATGGATAAGAGAGCTGTTGTTACTTTACTTTCACAATGAGAAGAAATAGTAAACTGAAGTTAAAACTGCTTTGAAAAAGCCCATTTCCCACCCTTCTCTTGGCATTAACTGAAAAAATTTATGATCTATTGCACCTTTCTTTAATCTTGTGCATCCAGATCACCATACATAATTGCACGTTATTTTACAGCTTTCAGTATTGTTTTATATGGCCTAGTTGGCATTTAACAAAGTCAGCTGCAATTAAAAATATATTAATATATCATTATTCATCAGAAACTTGTTTAGTCTTTACATTAAAGAAGAGGCTGAGTAAACTACAAATATGTTTCCCGCCACATAATCTGGGACAATTCCAGTTCACTGCTTTCACCTTTCTGAATTGCCTAACATATTCTTAAATGCATTTTATAGCAAAGAGAAAATTTTACAGACTGTAATACACTCAAATATTTATTCAGGTCACACCATCATTCTGCCATTCATTGACCAGTAAGTAGCAATAAAAAACCCCGCTTACAGTATTCATTAGATGTAAAAAGGGGAGTGGAGCTCAAGAAACACACCTTGTGCTAGTAGTGTTTGGTGCAGGGGGTTATCAAGCTGCTCTCAGTTAAGGAGATTTTTCTGCTAATGGGTGGAGCAGACATTCAGTTAACAAATGTCACTCCCAAGTGCACACCAACACCTTGAATGACAGCCCTGGTTTCCATAAGCAGTATTTCAGGCTTCCTCAAATGCTTGGCTATTTTATGCTGCATTCTTCTCAGGCTTGGGGCTACAAAGAAACTTAATCAAAAAGTGAAAAGACTGTTCATAGAATGTCCCAGATCACACGTCCTCCAATCTCCCATGCCACAGCCAGGTTGTATTTTACCCTGAAAACATGGCAGGGTTAATACAACTCACAAATTTGTTACACAGGTATTATCTAGAAGTGCTGCCTTTGCTTTTTGTACTGAGGATCCACACAGTGCTTTAAGATCTTACTCTTACCATTTAGGAGTGGAAATTAGGAGAGAGGTACCTCACTCAGAAGATGACTAGAAATGATGTGCAGGAAACAGAAAATGGCAAGATGATGCCTCTACCAAAGCACTGTGATGCATGATTAGCCAGCAGTTTAATGAAGAAACCAAGTCCCTCAAAAGTTTGCCACCTCAAACTGCTAGTGAAGTTTTTGATTGGAGCAGTGAAAAGAAACACCTTTCCTCTGTGGGTTACATTTTGCCCTATGAGTACAGTATTTGCACAGCAATTGAGAGAAAGAAAGGAGGTGGTTTGAGCATAAATGCAAGGCAAATGTGCTAGAACAAGACAAGTTTGGCTCATGTTTTTAATGCCACCATAATGATGATAAAAAGCTGTGATGATAAAAATTAACCTATTTCCTGAGCAGTTAAAAAAGATATATCCAGTTGCCCTGAAAGAAATTTGATGAATAGAACAACATCCTTCAGCATTTCAAAGGTTAGAACTACAACTTAAGCATGCGCAAGATAACGATTCTTAATGGAACCAGGGCTTGGTTTATTTTTTTTTAATCTTTGTAGAGATAAAATAAATTTCAAACTCCCATCATATTTTTCTGTATTAGCATCCCAGCTTCTCCCTTGAAATAGTGATAATAAGTTACAGTACTTAAGGCTTCCAGAAAGGTGAAATGGAAAGTAAATTATAATGCATCATTTGCCTTTTTTAGTGGATCATCTCACAGAGATATTATAGTAATTAGTCAGCAGGATCAGATCAACTTTGGTAAAGTCCCACTAAGTGGAGGTATCTCTTGCTCTAGACTAGCACCGTGCGTATCATTCCCGCAGAGGTAATTCATTTCCTTGTATTTGCTTTTAAAAATGTTTCCAATCAAAGGGTCTCATGCTGTGCACTGCTGAGCTCTCTACTAGCAGAGGAAAAGAGAGACACACTGATATGATATTGGTCTCCAAGCAAACAAGCAAAAGCTAAAACCACTGCTGGCTATAGTCAGGCTGGCGAATGCCAGCGCTCCACCTGTGATTACATTTGTACTTCACTCTTCCTGCACTTCAGAAGGTTATTCTGCTCCAAAAATGATGCCACTGAAGCCAGAGAAGTCTTGACAGTAAGGTACAAATCAGCAAGAGCAAAAGGGTTTGAATCTAATCCAACAGCTCCATAAACCATTTCCAGGTTTGGTAAATGTTTTTTTGTTTGCTTTTCTTAGCTTGGTCAAAGAAGTGACAAATTAATTATTTACATAACTGTTCCTATATAGCAGGCATGGTATTTTAGTTAACCTGACAAAAAGCACCATCTGGCCTGCAGGAACAATTTGTTTCATCACAAGCATTATGAGAACAGTTGAGAGCAAATCCCAATTAATACACAAGGCAAGTCCAATTTAAGAACCACTTCTCAAGACTTTATCAGATATTAATTTAAAGTAAGGATGGCACGCTTCGTGCACTTGCTTGAATACCAATAACCCATGATATTTTTCCAATTACTCAGAAGTGCTATTAACTAAAGTTTAGGAGTAAGTTTTACTAAAAATCTTCAGTCATGATTATTTCCTGTGGGATTTCAGCATCATCTAATAGGAGATTCTACAAAAGGAAACCTGTCTTAATGTATTACCTTTTATGTCACCTTTTTTTTCAAATGAGTAAATTTTTTAGGTCTCAAAATGGAAGGCTCATTCAGCATTTCAAAGGTAGCTATCAGTGGAGAATTTCTCCATAAGCATGTCCTGATATAGAGCTTTGGACCGACACCACTGGTGTGAGTAAAACCGTCTTGGGGAATTTTCACTCGATTTTATTTCTCACCAATCAATACAAACACATTATCACTGACTCGGGTACTGAGACAAAAGAAAATGTAAACCATGTAACCTATGGCATATGGATGACTGGACAGCACATGAAACTCTGCATGTTATGGCTAATACACACCACAAAATCTGTCAACCTGCCTCAGTGTGTGCCACTTACACCATGGCTTGTTGCATCATAATTGAGAAGAGGCGAATGGCGACACTGTTTGGGACTTGCAGTAAATAAAGCTTTGAGGAAAAAAAGGGTGTTAGAACATGGCTGGCCAGGAGGCTGTTACCAGTTTGCTTTCCTTGCTCAGCATGTTCAGAGTATTTGAACACAGCTACTCCATGTGAAAGTTAATGCAAGTATACATCACACCACAGGAACACATGGGCTGGAAAGAAACCTCAGGAAGACTCTGGTCCCACTTTGGGTCAGATACGGGATTGACCAGGTTGCTCAGGTCACACTAAGCTCTCCCTGCTTTTCACACTCAAATCAGTCCTGCAAAATACACTGGAAACCAGCTAGTTGGCATTCTGTAACTTTTTGAATGCTTATTTTATTATAGAATGATGAGAAGTCAAGCAGTACTAAAAGCACAGGAAGATGAGAGGATTTGAGTTCCACAGCGTACCAGGGAGTGAATGGTTTGGGTAACGTTAGTGAACACTACATTGTTACTGCCATTTCTTACCCAGTAACTGGTAAAACTACTGCTCAACTCTCATGGTTGTCTTCTATCAAAGTGTGCCCAACATGAAGATTTCATACAAAGAAATGTACATGCAGCATTTCAACTTTCCCCTGCTAGGGCTTCTATTAAGTTGCTTTTGTATCTCATGCATTAGTTAGCACTGCATGATAATAGACTTTTTCCTAAAATCATACCTGCCATTTCTTTCAGGATTCCTTCTAATAATTTTCAAACAGGCATTAATATTCCTTTCTGCTGCACAGTTCAGCTATTTCAAGTGAGATTTTAATTTTATTCTCAGGATCGGTCTTCAGAAGGCAAAATCTCTTACGAGGTTTTACTGACAAATGATATAGACCTTAGTTTTGTTTCTTATTACCAGCTTTTAAGATGTAGGCACTTACTCTGCAGTTCACACTGAACTTTTTTGCTTAAAAAAAATCCGACTTTAATAGCATGTATTAGTCACAGTTTTCTGACATATCATTTCATAATTTCTCTTGATTCTAAAGAGCCTTGTCCTTTTGAGAAACAAGCTTGCTTATGATATATGATATCTCAACCAAGTTCACTCTGGATACAGTAAATGGGACGGTGAAATGCAGGTTGAGTTGAACACTGAAGAAAATGTTTAAGTTGGTGGAAGTGCCATTTCAAGGTATTTCTAATTTTACCTTTCCTTGCCTTCAAACAACGCAGCATTAGCCCATATGATGATGTGGGAATATTCCACAGGAGCACAGATCAAACGACAGTCTGCTTTGAACATCTGTTCTTTGTAAGTCTTGTAGAAAAGCACTAAAGTCTGTGATTCTAGTTTTGCAGGACTTCCAAACATTTGTGTGATAGCTCCCCACTGTTTATACTGTAATGCTCTGGCATTGTGTGTAGCAGGGATGTCACCCCTCAGCTGCTGAGCCAAAACTGAATCAGCATATTAGAAATAGATTGCACTTGCCCAAATCTTCTATTGCCAGCTCCTTAGCTGTATGAAACCATTTCACACACAGGCCGTTAGACCCCTGTGTGTTATTTCCTAGCTTATGCCTAGAAAGAAAAATACACAACACCTACTCTGAATCATCACCAAAATTCAGTCAAAATTAAGTACTTTCTTCTTTGCTTCAGAAAATTCTACATTTTGTAATTTGTCAAGCTTGCACATGAGAAAATATCTGCCGAGGAAGAAGATGGGTCACTTGAAATTCGGTCTGACTTGAAATGAGTGATGTTAACTTGCATCATATGAAAATAAAATTAGAAAGATGAAAAGTTGAAGAGATTAGTCTGAGATTCCAAATGAAAATCCCATAAATGATGAAACATTAAATATTGCAAAGCATTTTTCTTCATAGGCATCTGTAACACAATATTTTTTGAAAATGTGTCACTTCTTTTAAAGAAAAAAAACCAAACACAGTTCTCTGTCAAAAATGTAAAGAGGTATTCTTTGCCAGTAAGATAAATAGGACTGTTGTGATGGTCGTGTAGCTGGATAGTCTTCCTTCAGCTTCACTGGCACTGTGAAGCCAGAGCACTTAGTTTTTGTCATTAAGAGATCACTCCCCTGAGTGTGTTCCTCCGAGCTGAGTGCAGTGAGGTGGCTCAGTTAAACCACAGCAATACTCTCGCAGAAGCTCTCAACAGAAAAGCCCCCATAACACACCGACAGACATAACATTCTGCCCTCCCTGGTCGTTCAAGAAGAGAAACATTCAACTGTAACTAATCCTCAACTAAGGGGGAGTTTTCTAGGTTGCTGTTTTCTAAGTTGCCTTTAATGATCATCCGTCTTAATATCTAATTATGTTCTTTGACACTCCATTAGTCTGTGGTTGGTGTTTTCTGCAGCTGCATTGCAAATCCCTCTCATGATCACAGACCACTGGAAAACAAACAAAAATCCTACGTTTCAGATCCCTAGATTCAAAAAAATATTTTACCGCAAAATTTTAATTTAAAAAAAGTAACTTGCCAAGGTGAAAAAAGTGCCTGTGCCCTTTCGTCTCCACCTTCTTGTACAACAAAGACTTAAAAGCCTTTCTTTTTGATCCACCTTAATTCACATTTAGGCTAACTGGTTTTGCTGGTGAGATGGGGAAGGACAGTGATTCTGAGACTGCCAGTGAAAATAAGCTGACATTTTTGCAACTGAATGCAAAATGGAAAAAACTGGAGGCAATCTGCCTGGAATTCTTCATTTTCAATCAACTTCTATCAAGGCCTGCTTAGGAGAGAAGGGAGAACATGTTTTTTCATTTGGTCCTGGAATCTCTCCTGTAAGAGCAGGGGCTGCAGAGCTGACTGTGGGCAGGACAAAGCCAGCAGCTGCTGATTAGAGCAGACTCCCAAGGCCACTGAAATGGCCACAAAAACTCTGCTGCCATGTCACATGAATGTCACAGTCTGAGGTAGCCATGATGGCTGCTGATTTCCCTTTCATTTTACCAACAAAGGAAACAGGAGGTTCTGCCATGGGATGACATTAATCTTACTCATCCTTCCCCTCTGTCCACCAGCTGTGATACCACACTGCTGCAGAGAAGCATTTGGAAAATACAATGTACAGTGTGGTGAAGGAGAGATTAGTGGGAACCATCTGATGTTTCCCCTACATGGGCACATAAAGCCTTGCTTGTCTGAGACCAGAAGGAAACAAGAGTTACATTGGTAAAAAGCACACATAAGAAGATAAAGGGTGAAGACTCATTCTCCCTGGAAAAATGGCTTTCCTCTAGAGCATCCTTAAAAGAAAGAGATATTTACACTCTCAGTGATTTTTCAGCTAGACTCAAAAAGTACTGCAGAATCACATTACCCCATACACACAAACACTGTCCTGCAATAAGCTTCTGCTGTGATGTAATACACACGTATGTACTCTGCCTCCTGTTTCTATAGGAGACAAGTTTCATGACAGCTCATTTTCTAGTTTACCTACAAGAAAGCTGATGTGAAAATGTCCTGCCTCCCTATTTCTCCTCTTGGGAGGAGGTGACTCATAGCATAATATCATCTCATTGGAATAACCTTGTTATCAAGAGGCAGCTGATGAGATAACCCTTTATAAAATAACAGAGTTGATCTTTCAGTGATGTAAAGGATGGGGATGCCTGCCCTCTGCTTCTCTGAAAATTTTGCTGGGCGTTCCTCTGTGATTTTCTGTCTCTGCTCTGTTTGGTAACAGTGTATGGGTTTTTTCCCTTTGAAAGAAATGCAGGTCCACAACATGATGTGAGAGAGGCAAACAAATAAAATAAAAGGCTGAGTCATTAAGATGAGAGATATGTTCACAGTCCTCAAGGTTTGGGGCCACAGTTGTGACATACAAAGGGGAATGTTGAAGTGAAAGGAAACACAATGCCAGAAAATAAAGGCCTACCTTCTGTTTTAGCTTCAACTTATGCTTTGAAAACGGAAACTACAAAAGTGTTTCACTTTAGAGAACAATCATGCTGTAACTCTCCTACTGACCTCTGCATGGAGGAGCTGAGAAATTCTATGCTTGAAAAGGATGTAATTAGTAATAACGATTAAGAACCATTCAATTATTAGCACTTAAGAAAATCACTTGTCCTTGAGAGCTTTCAGTTAAAAAGCAGAGAGAGATTGGAGTAAAAATGATCCAAATGAGGAATATGAGACTTTGGAACAGAAGTGGGATGTGTTTTTATATATTGAAAGAGTCAAGCATGTCCTAGGTTCTAACTGTAATT
This sequence comes from Scolopax mira, assembly GCA_004320125.1. NCBI lineage: Eukaryota > Metazoa > Chordata > Aves > Charadriiformes > Scolopacidae > Scolopax > Scolopax mira. The sequence continues at coordinate 99,410 of BJBW01004586.1, read as the reverse complement.
TCACTGTCTGAAAAGATTAGAGCAAAACATAAGAGTAACACTGGAGAACATTCCAGGCCAAGAAATAAATGAGCAAATATCAACTGAGAAGCCACCGTTCAAGGAGAAATCATTTGTATAGCATTTGGAAACAAGATAAAATATATTGCTATTTCTAATAAAGCTTCTTTACCACTTCAAGGTTATTCCAATACAATATCATCATATTCTCTTGATACTATCTCCAGGCAATCTCAGTTCCCAACCTCTGAATCCCCATACCCCAAAGCCTCACTCACTGGTTTGACTCTTAGCTGTGTGCTACCAGGCACTGCTACAACTCTGGCTCACCAAAGGGAACGCCCAAGAAACCCCATCTCCAACAGATATTCATCTCTTGCTTTTCATCATTTTAATCTCTCTCTTCTGGTCATTACACTGAATTCTTACAGCTTGAGTTACCCACTGACTGCTATCTGCAATTTCTCTATGGCTCTACTCTGCCCACTTTATTTAATTTCAGTGATTCCCAAGCCTTTCTGGAACCGCTTCTTTATTGTTTTATACCATATGCTATTGCTCCTTGAAAGACTGAGAATACCTTCTGAGCAACTAATAAAGACATAAGGCTGTCCATCTTCATATGCCCACTTTTTCAAGATGTCTTTTAATATAAAGCTATAAAGCAAAAATCAGTGCAGTGCAGGAACCACAGCAGTGCTAGGGGCACGAATCCACACTGTTTCATTTTACAAGCCTATTCTGAAAGCACAGACTATCAGGCCCACTGATTTTCAGTGCACTTTCTCTTCAATTTTTTTGGTTTGCATAGTTCTCTTTTCTGTTAAAGTTTTTACGTGGACCAAGGTCCATGTGCTCGCCCAAGAGACACGCTCAGCACTGTCTGGCACATTCAGAATTCACAGACTGCTGAGATTTTGGGCCACTTCAGGTCTGAAGTGATTTCTGGACTGAGTGCTTCATCAATTGTGATGAAACTTTTTAACAAAACAGCCAGAGTATTCACATAATTAAGCCTGATGTCATTTCCAGAAGGTTTCCAAAGCCAGAGAGATTGGTTTTATAGCAGGCATTCACGCAGTGTTCTCAACCTCATTCTGCTTTGTTTGGGATGTATGTTCATACCTGTCCAGAAACTCATTGCTTGCTTTTAACCTAAATGCATTTTTCTTCTTCACCATTTTCCAAGTCTGTAAATCTGTTCATTACCTTATACAATTTATTGCCTTCCTTAAATACTGCTTTGTTTAGCAGCTCTCAGTACTATTGCTGGTTGCAGACCTCATTTAACACTTCATCTCCTTCTCAGGGCTTCAGGATCACTGCAGCCAAAACACAGAAAATCCCTCTTCATCCATGATGCATCACCCCACACTTCAGTGATCTTCATTGCTTCAGAGATGATCTCTCCTAACCAAACATACTTTCCCGCCTGAAAACAAGCACCCAGTGCTGAGCACCACAGTTCCCATCTCAAGGGATTTACATTTCCTTTCTAGCTTTTAATTCCTTGAAAGGAAAAGGAAAAAAGCCTTTCACCTTATTGCTTTTATTGGCAACATCATACACCTTCAACTGTCAGCATAAATTACCTAAGAAAATAGAATACTTGTTTTATTTTCACTGAGGAAAGCTACTGCATGTTCCAGCAGATGAACTCTACTTAGCTTCAAAGGCTCTGACATGTGAAACTCCCCTCCTTTGACAGCACAGGCTGTTTCACAGGTTACACTTGCTGCTCATCAGTGCCAATTAGGAATCATTTTCTTTGCGTTTAGTTTTACATTGGTGCAACTAATGGAATCAGGTGTGTTAGCAGGTTCTGTGTATATATGGCTGACCAAAACATACTTACCTAATTTTATTCCTTATATATATTACTGCTTGAGTTTTTGGATGGTGGGGATGGGGACACAGAGAAGGGAAGACAGAAGAACCTCCTGACAGATTCGCACCATCTTTTATGCCTCGTGTAATAAACAAAAGTTACTTGTGTCACCTAAGGCCCACATTACGAACCCTTGAACTGTAATTGATCTGTCCTGGCTTTAATCAACTGATAGTTTTAACCTTAATAACCTTGATGATACAAACTTCAGGGACTACAAAATTCCCCAGCCAGGACCCACACACAACCTCGCTTACCTCCATGCCATAAATATTGTTAGTTTTTTCCTTCCTCCTGCCCTTATACAATAAGTTTCTTCCAAACCAGCCATTGCCTGCCAACAGAACTTAGTAGTGCCTTGTCTGCCTCGGCTGGGCAGGGTGCCATCCTCACACCGGGCACACCTGCAGACCAGATTCAGCACAACAACAGTACTCAAAGGGATGTACACAATGCAGATGGAGCCCTCCAATGTAACAGTTGCAAACTGTGGGTCCTAATCCTGGAAAGAGGTGGAGGACTGTAGGCATGGCAAACAGCATCACACAGACCTTCCAATGGGGGCCTTGAGCAGCAGCTGAGCAAGAGGAAAAGTTCTGTTTAAGTGCTTACCTGCTAGTGCATGTGTTCAGCTGATTGATACAAGGCTTCCCTCACCAGTGGAAGTGTGAGATCAATGTCATATAAATTGGAACATACGCAGAAAAATCTTATCACTGCTTGAAGATATATTCCCATTAGTATGTTCTCTGTTTTCTTCAATCAACTCAGTATTTATGGAGTGGCTGAAAAGGAAACCTATACATTATTTATTAACATTGATTTTAAGCAAGTAATTCAATTCATAACCATGAATTACCTAAGAAAATAGAGTGTTTATCTTATTTTTCCTCTCTAAAGAAAATTAAATATTTAATTATTAATGGGATTTTACTGTTGAATTCAGTAAACAAGTCCTTAAAAATAAGAAAGGGGACAGAGACAACTAGCCATGGTACAGTTGTACAATGTCATTAATAATTGCAGTGTTTACTGCATTTCTTAATTTAAGGAAGTACTGGTGCTGATTCAGAGAGAAAGTTGTATTTAACAAAAGGAAAAAAAATAGCCCTCTGTTACTGAATTTACATTTGAAAAAGGCTCATTTTCACCAGAGGCCTTTATCTTCTGTCCAGAGCAGTTCTGCTCTGCTGACCACTCATTATGGTAAGAGGCCGCAATGAAAAATCCAGTGGAGGACACAGATCAATTACTCAATGACATTCACTTACCAATATCGATTAGGCCATGCTTTGTTTGACTTCTCCTTTGATTCCTTCTGTCATGAGGACATGGTTACACCCCTCCTGTAAGGGCAGAGGAAAACGGAATTCATGAAAATGAAATTACTCTGAGGTTTATAAAGATCCTATCTACTTTGAATAGAAAATGGCCAATTAAATATGTTAAAGAGCAAAACCCAATAAAACAGGACAGGCTCAGATCTTTGCTGTGACAATGCAATCCTGTGGTGAGACAATTTTGCATAGTATTATACAAGCTAATGACCAGATCAACAGCATCCGGAATGCAACTCTGCAGAAGTACTAGCATTTAGGTAATACCTTTTAAATTCACATAGCCCCACTTGCAATTTCCTGGATTTTTGGTTATCCCCCCAATTTTTGGCTATCCTTATCTTGTAAAATTTGCTGTCTTATGATAATGGGTCTGTTATATATAGCCAAGAGTATACATAGCTATTCTGCTAACACATTCCTCTGATGAATCTGTTGCTTTATCAGTCCTTAAAATGTCAGCTTTTTCATTACTGTGATATTTTTTATTCCATTAAAAAACTTACAACTAACTATTAAATTTTTATGGGTTATCAGTTACAATCCATTTATATCCAGCCAAAGAGCAACAGTTTATAAAATTGTGTGTTGTGTGGTATGTGACTGATGAGATGCTGTAACTTATTAAGCAAAAAACTATTTCCCTTAGCCCGCTCTTCCAAAATTATTCTTACAGCTGAGAAAGTGTTATGGTCAGGCCAAAGCCTAACTGCCTACATCTGCGTTGCTGCGTGCTTTTATGGCCATGGCTAAAAAAGTGATAAATAAGGAGATGTAGCCTGCCAGAAAGAGGATAGCTTGTCATCCTACACTCCTGCTGCCTTCCCCAGCCAAGGCACTAGGAGCACACAGGGGAACTGGAGGCGCTTGTACGCCCTCAGGGTGACCCATAAGCAGTTTCTCTCACACAGCTCAGAAACACTACTAGAGCCAAGTGGAGGTTTTTGATGTAGCCTGACTCTGCTGCGTTTTTCACCTTGAAACCTGTCACACGTCTGGAAATTTGTTTTTCAACAGTCAATTTCTGAAGCCTAACTCACTCAGAAAAAGTGGCAAGTATTATCACTGCAGTTATCATCTGCTCTGTTTTCCCAGGCTGCCTTTTTCCATGCTACGTTTTCCACCACAAAGCCCCAAGCTGCACTGAGTGCTCAGCACACTCTTCACCAGCTCCCACCTCTCACGAATACCCCTAATATCTGCTGTTTCCAGCACATCATGACACTCTACCTGACCTTCAAGTTCTGCATCTTCCCAGCACTGCTTTTCTTTCCCATCTCCCTTTCAGAAGAAAGGTGCCCTGCCAGGTGTACATGCTGCATCCTTGCTGTCACTGAGATAACCCTCTTGACATCCGAGCAGCCTCACAGAAGGCAAAGCTCCTTCAACTGTTCACTTTCTTCTCATCTCCCGCCTGCATCTTCTCCCTCCTCTTTCTTATCCTTCACCATAGGAAGGAGGCCACAACTTCATGTTCTTTAACCAAAAAATGTATCTCTATAAACTAAATGCTTGAGTCAGTGTACAGTTTTTTCTTGAGCACTGTTTCACTAAAATACATACCTGCCAAGACTAGCAACAGGGGGACTGAAAGATGTGTTTGTCATCCGACCATACAGCTATTACAGCAGGATCATTTTAGTAAAAGTAATTCCTCCGGAAAGAAGGGGTATGTGTGAGTTTTGGAATGGCAGGTGTGCAAGGGGGAAATGACAACTAAATCCCAAAGGCAGTCCAGGATACAGAAAAACAAAAACAAAACAGGAGTTACTTTGAAGTTACTAATCCAGTGCTTTGGAGTTTCTAATTTGGGTCAAGGGTGGTTTTAGAAGGACATAGTGTAGCTCTGATTCCTTGGCTAAGGGAGCACTGAGATGGAAGAAGATGGGTGTCTTACAGACCCAGAGGTTCTCCTGGATTTAATCCAGAAATGGAAAATAATAAGAAATTTACCAGCATATTTAAGGTGGGCAAAATCACATCAGGTTAGCTGGTGCCGACTCTGACCTCTTCCCTTGTTCATTTCATCTTTTTGGCCCATCTCTGTCTTCAGAGACTTATGATTTGAAAAGTAAGGCTGTTTTTCAATTGCATGGTGAACAATTCAAATAGAAATCCTTCTTCTGGAAAATTTCTTTTGAAGCAAACCCAACGATTCCAGGGCCATTAGGTAAAGAAGCCTGTTCTTGCTGTCTCTGTCAATGAAATGTAAAAAACAAAGAACAGGTGCTTCCACAAATTTGCATCAACAATAAAATTTCTAAATTCTGTTTCTTTCTATTAGTATCTTGTTAACTACCACACTTTGTCATCTCTTCTGAAAGCTACTGCATTGCAAATAATTCAAAAGCTTTCTTAACTAAACAAGAGAAAGAGAACAAAGGTAGTAAATTAATTTCATTTGCTTTGTTACCCACCCAGTTTTCTCAATCAATACTACATATTACCTGCAATTCTCTTGCTCTAAAATGAAAACATTTTGTCATTAATTTGGGATATATTTTAGCAAGTTTGTAAGTTTAGAAAATGACAGGCTGCCCATATAATTTTTCTAACTTATCAATAATTCTCTTTTGTTCACACAGAGGAAAAAAAAGATGTAAAAAAAAAATACAGTTGGTTATGTTGCTGAATTCAAGAAATAATAGCCTGCAGATTTGAGCAACATTTTAATTTGCAATGACTACACTCCCATCATTCTAAACAAGTAATTTGCAGTCCAATCACACCTCCTGCTGGTCTGGACAACACGTACCACAGATATTCTGGCACACAGTGTCTTAAATGTCCTTTTATTTTTTTTCACCCCTTCTTTCCCCACCGAGCAGTAATTACTCTCTGTGAGCACTGCCAACAGCAGCAGTGAGCTCTGCCCTCCTTCCTGCCGTGCACACAGCCATGTTCTGCCCATTTTTGGGGAACAGCTTTAGCCACCAGAGAAAAGTTCAAGCCTCTGCCTTTGGAAGTGTCTCTTCTCTCCCTCTTTCCCCTCTCCACATCGCTATCACTTGCAGGGGGACGGTGTATGACCCTTTCTGGACTTTATAAAGTCTTCCAATGGGAAATCTCAGGTGCCCCATCTCCTCCCTAGCACTGCAGCAAGTCTCTTCATGGCCAGCCTTGCTTCCAGCATCTCAAAGTGACCGTATGTCCCACACAGCAACTGGGGTAGAATGTTGGTTTAAAAAATGCAGGATAACCCCAAGGAGAGGTAAATCTGTTCCTTACATTCCTTTCTCTTTCTGCAGTAAATTTGCATTTAGGTACAATCACCTTGATTAGAGGCGTAAAATGCACTTTACCAGGCCCGTTAATTAGTTTTCCATAATTTTAGTTTTTACATAACTTTAGAGCCTAGATGCTTTTTCCCAGCTAAATACAAAGATGCATATAAGTATTTTCATATAGCACTTGGATAGACTTACTTAACAGCACTATAGATATGTGTTACAACATACCTTAAATATCACTAAAAATATTACAGAACAGTACAGAAGTTTTACTGCTGAAGTGTTGCAGTGTCTCATGGGAACACTTGAAAGGAGAATAAAGCACAATATTCCCACTTGGTATTCACAGCCTGTTCATTAAACATTTCTAGAAATGTGCCCCCCTCCCCCCCTCCCCCCCCCCCCTTAATTAAAAAGAAAGCTGAAAGAGTAGGAGGAACAAAAATGTTCTCAACTTCAATGACACTATTGGAAAATAATTATTTCAAAACTGCTTATCTGTTAAAAAGCTGGCAAGCTACCAGGATCTTGATTGCTGTAAGCAATTTTATAACTGCTCTACACAGATAAATTAAACAGAGAAATTAATTTCAGTCTTGTAATAAGTCTCATCTCATTACCAAAACGATGTCTGTGCTGCAACAGAGCCTTGTGCAGAGGTCTGCTGCTAGAGGATTTTGTGTGCAGACATTTAACAGCTGCTGAGAAAAAGTCCATCTCACAACTCTGAATGCCCTTCAACACTTCTTCCTAAACATAATTCTCCCTAATTGCAAGCCAGGAAGTGAAACACTGTGAAATACATTACATTCTTCCCAGTTTTACTTGTATTTTGTCCACTGGATCTGAGGAAAGCTCCCTGACTGCCTGTTTGTTCGGAACATGCCCCTGGGAACAGTAGCAAGAGCATTGCTCCTTCAAAGGATCATATTGACTATGACACCTTTGCTTTCTTGTAATCCAGGGCACCCAAAAACATGTTAATTATAGGTCAGGTTTCTCTGTCCACACACATGGCAATAATATGATTGAATAATGCAGATGGTCTGTGGGTAAAAAGCAGTCTCCTTCCTTTCAGCCACCGTGCTGCCCTTTTCTGGGACTCAGCTTCCCACAGGATGTTTCTATTGCATCCCTAACTCCTGCAACAAGTTTTTGAAAATGCTGGAAAATACAACATCGCCAAGATCCAAAATTAAAACTTGACAGCAGATTCAGCAATAAGGCTCTGGATGCTTTGAGCCAATTTATGGCCACTGTGCTCTGCAAAAAAAAAAAAGGCACAAAACAATAACAGAGTGCATAACAGCTCATAAATCCTACCACGCTCGCGCTCGTAGCTCTCAGATGGCACTGCCTGAGCAGCAGCGTTATGAATAGCTCGATTTTTTTTTCTTCCACCATTCTTATTGGTGTTCTTGTTATGGCACATCAACCAGGGCATAAAAAAAATGAGCGCATGATATATCCTGATGAAAACCCTGATACAGATTCCAACTTTGCTAATGCGGAACTTCGCTGTACAGCATCTCATCTTCGGGAACCACAATGCCATTTTCTGCTACTAGACACCTCATCCAACAAACTGCAGAGAGCAGATTTACTGGCAGGGAAAGCTTTTTTTCACTGTGAGGCACTCCTCACACACATTCACTGGTGTACTTGACCACGCAAATCAATATCTCTTTACAGAGCACACGCTGTGAGCAGTAAGAAAACAGACCGTGTTCTTCAATCCAGCACATCTTTGCAAACACGACCCCATTTCACTATTTTTTCCCAATTACAGAATTATTCTGATCATCAGTTTTGCTTCCTTGGCATAAACTCATCTGCAGATTTATAGAAAGTGCAGGTGTTTAATACAGCAGGTATTTTATTAATTCTTGAATTTTTCCACAGAAAATTAAGATGAAAATCCTCCCCTAAGATCTCTTTGGTTATAATTAAGTGTATCTGATTTTTGACCTAAGTTTCTTGCCCCATCTCCTCAAAGATGTTTGTCATCATTCCTTTTCTTGTTTTGATAGTAACCTTTCCATTATTCTCATTATTTTTTACCTTTTTTTTCTTATAATTCTATAACGAAATAGGGAATTTGGGGTTTTTGTGGAGTTTGTTTGTTTTGGTTCTTTTTTTGTTTTAAAACAAATGCAGAGATATTTATATATCTGTCTCTTAAAACAAAACAAAGATCCTGGGACAACGGTGATCTCTCTCTCTCTTGCAGTAATTCTATGATTCTGCAAAATTTCATTCATCAGTCTCTCACTTAGCCAGGTTCTACAACACCACAAGCTTACTGCAGTTCAAGGGGGGGAAGGAATCTTTTCTGGACTTCTTTAAATATTTCATACATGAGCATCAGTCAACAGTACTGAAGCAAGGCATCCTTTCCATTTAAAAGTTTTGAATAAATGCTAAATAGAGCTGGTATCAGTCTCCAGTGACTAATATAACTCAGTTCAAACCTAGACAGAAACACTGAGGGATCCCAGTTGGAAATTTTGATGGTGATCCATACAAAGACTGCCCACCCACACCCAGGTTGTAGGAGACACTATTTTAAAGGAAAAAAGAGACTAAAGCAATGAGATAGGTCCCTTTATGCTGTTATTGTCATCCATTTCTTCCCTATTCTTGATATTGCTTCCAGTGAATTTTATAAAACACACTAGAAATTACTTTGTATATACATACATATATGCTTAGATGTCTGTATGCTACAACTGCCAGAAATGCACCAAAATAATGGAATCCCTCATTTAAAATGGAATGGAAAAATGGTCTCAAGTTCTGTGCAACCGCTTCCAGATGACATGAAAATAGACCTTTCCCCCACCTGAGGTGCCCACTGAGGTCAAAGAGAAGGATTCTGCTTAGGAGCTGTTGTAGTTTGTAAGCTGATGCAGAGGGGCAAGTTTTTATGTTATTTTTCTCTGTAAAACACAAGTGAAATTGAGATGTGCCTTTTTTTCTGAGGCCGACAGATAACAAACAAAATTTCAGTTAGACTTCATTGCAAAAGCTATTAGATTTAAAAGAATGTTCCAGTTCATATAAATGAATATTAAAGATAGGCCGTTTGCATGCTGATTGTTTCTGCATGTTGTTTATACTTAATTGTCTTCAATTCCAATAAGAAATTTCGAGTGCAGAAAGGGATTGTTCCGAAAACCCTGCATTTTACACACCGGCTTTCAAAGCTCAGCTGAGTAGGAAAACATATTTGAGAGCATTAAGTTCCAGTTCCAGCCCAGACCTTTGCTAATAATAGGTTTTTCTTTCTTTCCTCCACCAAAAGCTAATGCAACATTCAATGTCTCTTTTGAATTTATTGAAAAGCATACTCCTGAACCTTTTCAGAAAGATTCTCTTTACGGCCTGTTTTTTTCTGAACAGGTTGTTAATGGGACCTGTTTGGGGTTTTCCTACTGGGTCTGCGACACCTCAAAGTAGAGTAACTTTTCAGTTTCCAGACCTCCTCATGTTTTATGCTGCTTGCATCAAAGGGTACATTTGCTACAGCAGCTGTTTCTTCCGTATTCAATGGATTTCAAGCTTTTAAAATAGTTACCTGTAAAAACAGAACAAACCTTAAGGTACAACAGTCAAAGGGCTATTAATTTCACCAGCCTGAATATAAAAACCCTTATTTAAAAAAAACCCACAACATCCTCCTTCACTATATGGTACAGAAGTACAGCTGAACAAGAACTTTTCTTGAAAGATTTTTTTTTGCTAATGCATCAATTTATCTAAGCAGTTTTCTGCTGAGCACGACCTTATGAAGTTACCAATTTTAATAAAAAACTTTCAGTGACAAAGATTTCTCAGCTCCAAATTGAATTTTCAGTCCAAACCAGACACAAATTGTGACTGCACCCATTCAGAGCCCGCATTGACTCTCCACTATGTAACTGGACCAAGGAAGCAAGAGCTACACCTTATGCCAGGTTTGAGGGGCCTTGACTGAAACAGAGCTTAAGTTTTTTGCAGAAGGGGCTCAGGCTTCCAGGTAGAGGTTAAATCAGCCCTGGCTTTCTGGCTTGCAGCAAAACACACATTTTTTTTTCCCTTACAACACTCCCCTTGAGCATTGCAGAATAGAATGCTCCCAATAGAGCAAATGCAGAACTGGCTGTTCCACACGGGATCACCAATTTATCAAGGAAGTCTCACTCTAGATCTAGTAGCTCCTTGAACTCAGTTGTCGTCCAAGGTCTTAAGTTTTCCACACTTCGTGTTCTAGATCACTGTCTGATCTTCAAATTCACAGAGAGTTTGTGAAGCTGGGACTTTTGTTTAGCAAGGTCAACAATTCAAAATACTTGTGCAACTTCTCAAAATTTTATAGAAATTATGAGTGAAGAAAAGCTACTTCTGTCTCATACTGTAGATATTTTCTTCATCTTAATAATAGTAATACCTGTTTAAACAAGTTTCATTCCAACTTGAAAACCCATTTGCTCTTGAAAATGGAGTTCCAGTACCTCATCTGAATTCTGCATAATTCTTATTAAAGGTGAGGCCTGGGCCATCAGAAATGAAGTAGACTTGAACATTTTAGGTTGAATTGCTTTGTAACATCTTGTTCTGTATGAGCTCATTTTAAAGACTTTGCATTTGAATAACTGCTTTATTCTACCCATAGACTATACTACAGATATGCAAGCAATTTATTTCAACTGTAACTTGCAAACTTTGTGATTAATTGTAAAATTGTAACTTACATCATTAGAGGAAAGCAGACATGTAGACTGCTAAATACAAATCAGGTGCTGAACTCAGTAATTTCCTTCCAAACTGTCAATTTATTATGAGAAACATAGTAAATTAGTGCTAATTAATATTTACTTATTATAGCCCTGTTCAGTCTTCAGATACGAATGAGTGACTAGGGAGGCTTTGACCTCTGCTACTGTCCCTGCACAGGCTGGATCTGAACTCACCTCAAGCCTCTGAAGCTTTTAGTGTGCCTGCAGGCATTCTTCAGCTCCACACTTTGTGCATCCTTTTTTATTCTACGCTGTTTATTGTATTTAGTTACCATGTTATGGCAGGCCCTTAGCAACCCAAGATACACACACTGCAAGATTGTTAACTACAGCCACTGGAGTTCTTCAGTCCAGTTCTACAGTCACTGGACTCCTTCAAGGAATTCTTGCAAGGAATAGGTTTTGGTGTGGTGTTCCTTTCATGTCAAAGCTATTTGCTTCAAATCCTTTCCTGAGAAGCCCTTGTTTTCCAGGTTGACTTAAATCAGTTTTCACAGTGTCGTAAGCAGCTTGGTCATAAACTTTACAGTTCATTTAAGCCAGTGCTGCCTATGGAGCTGACCCTGCAAAAGATGGACTAAGATGAGGTTTTTCCCCAGCTCCATGTCAGTCAGTAGTTTTTAACTGTGTCCTTTCAGTACCTTTTAGAAAATGCTCCAGACTAAGGCAGGACTGTTTTGCCTCTAAATTATTAGTGACTCATTGAGGGGCCAGCGTAGGTCTGCTGCAGCCCACTTAGGACTAAATGACATTTTTGAAAGACACTACACTCAGGATGTGACACTGTAAGGCAGACCACAGGGGTTACACACGGGGAAAAGCATGCATGCACCTCACCTGGAGATCAAATACAAATAGCTATACATTGTCAACTCCTTCTTTTTTAATTACAAACAGCTAAGCGTTCATTGACTTCAACTCAAAAAGCCCTATTTTGAATTACTAAACTTTCAGAATAAGTCCAATTCTTACCCCTAACTGCAGAGTTACAGTAAGTTTAAGCAAAAATTACCTGCTTTCTACAATGTTTCCAAGATGACTCAATCATTTGTTTGCAGGAAACTTTCATGAGTCTTACATGGGACATGTCCATCTTATAGCTTAAGCTTTAAGTCTAACTTAACATCAGATCTAGAAATAAGCTTAAAGGCTAAATAAATGAGTCTTAAAACCATTATTGTGACAGATCACATCAGTAGAAGGCACTTAATTTGCTCTGGCTTTTAGTTTTCAATCAATCACTCCAAAAGTTCATACACATTATTCTTGTAACTTTTTAGTTAATAATAAAAGACACAATGACAATCACATTTAAAATAAAACAAGCTTAAGCATTCCAAATCCATCCAATTTCATTATGCAAATGAGATAACATGTTAATAAGAACACATAACATTTCAGGAATGTGACTTGACTTTGTACTTAAATCATTTCAACTTCATTAATTATGTGGAAGGTGGAAAAGTCAATTTAGGTCACAGTCAGGTAGCACACGCATATGGAAATGCATTGTATAACATACCTGTGATAACAGCATTCAAATAAAATTTTAAACATATGTATTAGCTGCTCTTGTAATTTTCAGAGTGAAGTGAAGGATATACTTGGGAGTTTATCATCTGTGCCACTGTACTACAGATTATTTTTTTTTTAAATCAGCCAGCCTGACCCAACATGCTCTGCTGGGGCAGATGAGCTTGTGCCCAAAGGAGCTGCTCACTTCCAGAGAGCCCTCCCGTCCCACTGTCTGCTCAGCTCTCTGCCTTGCATCAGCCAGGACACAGGAGAGACTGGTTTCTTGCTAAGCACGTCCAAACCAGGCTGTCTATCCAGAATAATAGCCCAAATAATCCCTCAACTGCTGGACTGTTTCTCATTCAAGAGACTGCAGGATGCAACAGCCCCTTCAATTCCTCCCTTCTTCCCTGCAATGCCTCACATTTGCTCAGCTTCTGACCCAGTTCTTACAGTACGTGCAGAGAGCACAGTATGCATCTCCTGAGACCAATAACTTTCATTCATAAGCAACTCTGCAATTATCATCTTAGTCTTCTGACAGAACGATTTTACAGGGTCTGCTACTTAGCTTCTTCAACGAAAATACTGCAACTTAGTCCTGGGCTACACCCCAAATATCTGTTAGCATCACAAGTCTTAGCGACTTGGTAACAGGCATCATGTGGGCAAGCTACATTCTGACTAGTCGAGCACTAGGTCTCTTGCTTAGTGGCCTCTAGGCCACCTGGTCGAGCACTAGGTCTCTTTCACGGGCCATAACTTGGCCAAGTAGCCATGGGTAGGCAGAAGGTCATGAATTCGTGTTCAAAAATGGGGAGGATTATGTCACCGCAAAACACAGACCATCAAAGGGCCTGGCATAGTTATGCCTTCTCCACAGTGAGGCGGCATAGCTGAGCAATCATTATTTAGATTAAAAGTTGGGAAACAACTGAGTAAGGATAAACACAAGAATCTTAAAGTTAAGGAAGGAGATATGCTCTCCTTCCACAGGCAGGTTTGTGCCGTGAGGTAAAAGATGGCACATTGGCTATGCATAACCATTGCCTCTTAGCTCTCCCTTCTTGCTTGAAGCAGAACAAGTTTCTTAGGGAATGCAAAAGCATATGGGACTGGTTTCCTAAAGATTTAGCAATTAATCATATGGGAAATCATTGAAAATCCACAAGAAGAGGGGAAAAGTAAGCACTAGACACTGAATTTAACTTAATTTGTTTCCATAATAATAGTCTCAGATAAAGTTTTTAACTACAATCCAAAAAAAAGAATTTTTATGCAAGTTTTCTAAAAGCTTCATTGAAGGGAGAATATTCTCAGACAAAAAAAAATAAAACCCATATTTTTATTTAAGGAAAAAGTTTTTCTATCTGCTTGTGTATATACAAACCCAAAAATAGGCATTCAGATCAAAGTGGCGATTGAACTTTAACTTAAATAAGCTGCAAAAGCTTTTCATAAGCAAGGGCTGAAACTCAAAGCTGTCAATCATTTCTGCAGTATTATGATAATTTTTTGGTTGAAATGCAATAATAATCTCTTCCACTACAGAAAATTATTTTCAATATAGATATAATATTAAAATGTAAAAATCTGGGGATAAGTTTGGCTCTTGACTATACATATGCATCCTTTCTGGAGGACTGCATAGATTCAAATCAGATGAATTTTACTTTTGATCTTATTTTTCAGATAAGATATCTGTTGTAGTTTGACAAATGAAAAGTAATGATGTGCATCATGTTATGCACTCTGCATGCAACACAAACGGATCTGATGGAGGTGAGCTAACGAGCTGTGGGGTCCCTCTGAAAGTAAGCTGAAAAACGCACACCTTACATACAACAACTGCACGTAGGAACTGAACAAAGCAGAGAAACACGTAGCTTCAGCAGAGACTCTCAAAAGGTTTCACGTTGCCTAGGGTTGTAAAAGCCACAAGGTAGTCCTAAAAGCAGTACCATAACTAGCAGTCAGAAACTGATTGTTCACAGAGAACAGCTGCTTCTGGGACCTTAATAAGTAATTTGTTATGCCGCACCTTTTAGGAGCACAATTAAAAACTTATGTCAACTTAAAATGAAAAGCATATTTCAGTATTCACCAGCTTTATTTGTCTTGTCAAAATATTCCTCGTGCTACAACAATTTTGATGTTACCTCAGGAGATTTCTAATTTATCTCCAAACTTATTTAGCATTTGCACTTTGGTGGAACCTAAAAGTCATAGTCAGGTTTAGGCCCCATTCCATGAAACACCACATGCACTAATCCTTTTTTAAAGCTAGTTATTACTCAGCCTCTGTGGGAGACAGCCCTTGGCAAGCTTTTCAAGGACAAAGTACTTCCAACATGGAATTTAGAACTGTAACATTGATATTTCTTGTTCACATTGTAAGAATTACGCATTATAATTGCACACTATGCATAAATTCAATATGCATTCAGTCTTCATAAAAGTTTCTCTTTTTTCTGCATTGATTACAGATTTATGCTACGAACCAATTCTGAACAGGTTCAGCTGAGACCAGTGTAAACATCTGTGCCTGTTGAATTTGCCTGTCGTCAAACAGACAGACAATTAAAATCAGCAATAATTTATGGAGGACGATACCCGCTTCATTTCTCAGCACAGGTGTAACCTGAATAGGGCAAGAACTCCTTTCTGACTGAATAAAAATACTGAAGAATTACTGTAAGTGCTGCTCAGTATGAGCAGTGAACAGGGAAGCAGTTGTGCAGGAAGAATATGAGGGACTCTGTTGCACAGGGGGGCACAGCAAAGAAATCGCGGGCACTATTCAGTTCACATTCCGTTTACCAAGCAACATCCTGGATTTTGCTTTTCCTGAATTATCTCATTGTTAGTCAACTCATGAGAAAATAACAAAACATCACACAGAGTGATACAAAGCCAACTTGAATTTTTAGTATGAGGATAAACAGCATCATGCACTAAGGAGAAAGCTGATTGAAGAAGAATTACAGTCACCAAAGCCTACAGTCAGAGCACACCAATGAACACAGCCATTGTACCGTGGCATAAATATTGCCTGATTTGACCAAAATACTTACATACAGATGTAGATCTGATGAGTCATAACTCAGCATTAAGAAAATATATTTCAATTGTTACTTTTGTTGCACAACAAAAATCCCCCCTGGATGCCAGCATCTTAGTTACCTGATGTAGAGCTTCTGATGCAACTGTGAATGTTCCAAGTGAACCTATGTTTACAGTATCACAAACGTTCTTGCAAATAAAAACATTTTTAATATTGGTATAAAAACCAGGTCAAAAACTCTATTGTTTCCCAGAGAAGACAGTCTCTTTATTATTGATTGTAAAAGAAAAAAAAATATAGGACACATTCTCAATAAAATTTTCCATGAGTTTGTATAATTTCTTAGTGTGACAAAATTGCAAAAAGCATTATGAAACTAAGTAAGTGTCCATACCCTCATCTCTGCTAAACTGTTGTGTTGTCACATGGCATAGTCATGCCACTTGAAATTCTTCCTCTTCCTTCACTCTCTCTCACTCTATATCCCAGAGCCTGAGGTAACATTAATAACTTCCCCACAAAGCCAAAGAAACTGAGAATACTTATTTAGCATTAAAGGGATCCACAGATAACATTTTACTTTAAAGCTTGGGGATTTTAAGTAGTCAGAAAAAACCTGGCTTAGACCACACTTAGAGTGCTTTCAAAATTTCTGCACAAGTCACTTACCTTTAAAGTCAAAGGGCACTTTGCAATTGTTATTTGTGTAAGCTACACACATTCTGCTCTCGTGTTGTCAATGCTACAAAGCAACTGTGCCAATCCCAGGAGAGCTTTATTTCAACAAATATTTGACTGAGTCATTGGAACAAACAGCCAAAGGGACAAGAGAGAACAATTTCACATACATTGTTAACAACAAAGAAGTAATATTCAAGCAGTTGTACCAACTGTTGGTAAATTTTATGTGGCTGGAAAATTCAACAATTTATAGCTCTTCATGGAAGAGAATGTGTGTAACTCATTTTTCAGCCTCATGCCCTGTGACCCTTCCTAAATTCATGCCACTAATAATGCCTACCCTGCAATGTGTGTAATAATATCATATATGTGCAAACATACTATAAATACGTAGATAATACACATCAGGTACATCTCCTTTTATACTCTGCGATCAAGTCCTCAAATCACTCTCTGGGGCACACAATGCAGAAAACTAGATTTCTATTCCTGTTTTGGTTTAGCACAATCTCCTTTCCCAGGCAGAGGGCTGGGGGGGTTCCTGCTGCTCAGTGTTACACGTCTTCGCTCCCATTTGGTAGGATTCCCTTTGGTGCTCTGGAGTTTGCAAGCTCCAGCAACAGCCCAGGGAAACACTTTCCTTTGGGGAAGGGGTTTTCAGCTTCATCAGAGAGGAATCCCTCCTGCCAACAGCAGCTCCTGACAGAGCCCAATCAGCACACAATATTTTCTGGCTGTGAACTGCAGTCAAACTGACTAGAAAAAAACCTACGTGTTTGCTCATGTCCTTGATAAAAGCTCATATAGCCACAATATTAGGCTGATAGGTTATTTTTTTCCTGCTGTCTTCTTATATACAGCTTTAAGTTACACATTAAGACTCCCCCTACTCCCCTACACAATACATGCAAGAACCAGTTTTCAGACCTCCTGGAAAAGTTTAATACTTTTCTGGTAATACCAGTTCTCTCTAGTGGGAGATTATTATTATTCTCTGCTTATCTGCAGTATAGATATATATATCTCCTGTAGGGCATCGCTGCCCTTCAAGAGCAGGCAATCTTTACCTCCAGCAGGCCCAGCGATGGCAGCACGTGTGCAGGGACCAGACTGTGGATGTGACTGCTTGTGTGGCCCCCTGGAGAGAGCAGGTAGCCCTGAACAAGGCACAGCTCCAGCACACTTCCCAAAGGCTTCTTCCTCGTGCAGTCCTGTCGGGTGCAGCACGACTCCCTGACAGAACTGGCCAGGAAAGATGGTTGTCCCTGCACTTTTTTGAGCATACATGTTAGTATTAGAAAAAGTGTTACTGGGACATTTGGTGGACGTTTGACAGGCCTCACGAGTTTCCCCCCTCGTTTGATGGGGGTGTCAGCCTGCTTGTAGCAAAGCCTCCCACGGGAAAATGGGCAATATTCTGTGTCACATGGGATTGAACTCCCCCTGTTTACTCTTCTGGGCTGCTGCTACTGCCTCTTCCTTTCTCTTCTGCTTTCTCCACATCTATGCAGCCCCTGTGCCTTCCCTCCTGGGACTCCTCTCCTTCCCCTGCTTCTGAGCTGTTTCTGTTGTCTCTTACTAAATAATGAGAACCTCCTCTTCCTTTCTGTCTCCTGCCATCCCTCATTTTTATGTCATTTAAAACATTAGAAGAGGAAGCCCTCAAATGACTCCCTGGCAGTGCCATATAAAATTTATTCAGTGTAGGCAGAAAAAGTGCATAAAATACACTGTAAAGATGCACAGGGTAAAAAAATCATTCCTAGGATGCTAAACCATTATTAAAGCAAAGCAGATACTTCTTGCAGCTCTTTTACCATTGGGATCTTACAGTGACAGTAAGTAAAGAGTTTAGAAAAAAGAAGCATTATAAAACCTTGCTACAGTTGTGTTAAATGCTAGACTAGGAAGGAAATAAATTTAAGAAAGTAAGTAAGAAAAAAATACTTCAAGTCCCAGAGCTCACATGCAAACATCGTTCAGCACTGAGGGTTATATTGTTCAAATTTGTAGGCTCACTATTCTTGCCACCTCTCTTGCCATACTAGCAAATCATCAGTAATCATTAGCAAATTATGGAATCTTACGACTGGATTAAAAACCAGAGATATGAAGTGCAGATGTTTCCCCATTGAATCCTATATATTTATACTACTCTTTGAACATGGCTGAGCGCTAACAGCATAGAGGCAGTGCCCTCTTTAGGGAAGCTCTGCCAAAACACCACGGAAAACCCTTAACTCATGCCACTTGCAACAGATCCTCCAAAACAAACCAGAATCAAAGCTCATGCTTTGATTTAGAAGAGCTCATGCACCAAGAAGGGATGCTCAAAAAAAAAAAAAAAAGTCACAAAACAGTGAAACAGTGTCACCTTGTGATTTACATCCAACATGAATATTACAGCAGGTCATTCTCCTCCTCTACTCTACACTGGTGAGGGCACAACTGGAATACTGCATACAGTTCTGGGCCCTCCAATTGAAGAGGGACAGGGAACTACTGGAGAGAGTCCAGCGAAGGGCAACAAAGATGATTAAAGGATTGGAGCATCTCCCTGATGAGGAAAGGCTCAAGGAGCTGGGACTCTTTACCTGGACATGGGAAGGCTGAGGGGAGACCTTATTAATGTTTATAAGTATCTAAAGGGTAGGTGTGGAACCCCACCTTTTTCAGTGGTTTCCAGTGATAGGATGAGGGGCAACGGGCTCAAGCTGGAACATGGGAAGTTCCATTCAAATATGAGGAAAAAGTTCTTTGCGGTGAGGGTGACAGAGCCCTGGAACAGGCTGCCCTGGGAGGTTGTGGAGTCCCCTTCTCTGGAGATCTTCAAGACCCACCTCGATGCAGTCCTGAGGGATGTGCTCTAGGTGTTCCTGCTTTAGCAGGGGAGTTGGACTAGATGATCTCTAGAGCTCTCTTCCAACTCTGACAATTCCGTGATTCAGTGATCATCCCTACTCAAATGGGAGCATCACCACAATATAGTTATTCACTATATCCCACAGTAATTAATCAGTTAGCACTCTACCCTGTCCTGTCTACTCAGAAAGTCACGGTAAATATAATTTCTAGTCCTCAGTGCTCACCAAAACCACCTTTCACTACTTATGAATTGGCTTTAAACAATACAGAACTTTTATTTTCATAAGTTTTACTATCATTTTTACTCGGCTAAAGTCAAGCAATCCACATGCTGTATTATAATTATGTAGAAGTAGGGGGTTAAAAACTACAGTTCAGGGTAAAAGCACTGCAGGTGTGCAGTTTAATGAGTTCTTAATTGAGTAGTGGGAGAGCATAAAAAGGAAGTGCAGAGGGTGATTACAGGGCTCTTTCAGAGAAGGGAGCAGAGCAACCACTGAACTCTATAATCAAGAATAAAGAAAAACGAGTTCACCTCTAATTTTCTCTGTGCTACAGCTTTTGTTATTCATGCTCTGAATGCAAGATTAGAATTTGTACCATCAAATTAACTGACAAGATTAAGCTTTTTTGAGATGTACTCGTCTTAAGGCTAATACCACAAAAATGAGGAAGGACATAGAAAATAACTTGGATTGGAAAAATATATTGCCTGCACTCCTGTTTTGCAAATCAGTCAGATTTCTCTCTGGCTTCTGCCTGTTCTCTGCTATTTACTAGACTGCACAGGATAAACCTGCAGAGGAGTAAATGAAGAGATACCACATGGAAGGGAAAAGGCAGCTACTTGCATTTACTACACTCTTTCCTCAATTCTCTACCTCCTCTCTCCATGAAACAAACATCATAAAAAGCCCAAAAAAGCTCTTGTCTCTGCTCAGGGAAAGCCACCTACAAACTGCCAGCCCAGCAGTGTCATTGCTTAGGTAGGCGCTGCAGCAAAGCACACACATGGCAGTGGGAATGCTCCTCAGAATTCTAAGGAGGTGAAAATATGTTAATTTTATATACAATTTTATATACGCTATGCATTTTATAAATGCTAAAGAGTTAGTATATAGTACACCCATTCTCAATTGTGAACAGTTGAGATCTCCTGGAAGTCCACTTTGCTACCACACGTAGATTTGACAACTGATGAAAGCAGCTTCATCCTTAGCTGGGCAAAAAGACAGTCACTGAAAACCCAGCGCAGTATCA
This sequence comes from Scolopax mira, assembly GCA_004320125.1. Classification (NCBI taxonomy): domain Eukaryota; kingdom Metazoa; phylum Chordata; class Aves; order Charadriiformes; family Scolopacidae; genus Scolopax; species Scolopax mira. The sequence goes on along the minus strand of BJBW01004586.1, from coordinate 78,792 downwards.
CTAAGCACAACTCTACACTTGTGTCACTTGGGCTATCAGATGTTTGGGGTTTTTTTTAAGAAATAAGAAAGAAAAGTAAAATCAGGCATCTTTCTAAGCAGTTCTATGCAGTTCAAATGTTACCTGAAATGTGGTGGGGTTTTTTCTGTTCAAATTTAATATTTAGAACTATGAAATTCATGAGAAAGCACAATCTCCCTCGACATTTGGGGAAAATTATATTTTTATCTATATAACAACTTCTTCGCTATCACCTTAATTTTATGAGAAAACTTGTATTTGTGCAGCTACAGCAAGAAATAATTCTGTATGCTACATTGGCTTTTTTTATCTGATTTTCAAATTCTTTCACATCAGGCTTTAAGACTTCTGAGTTTGTTGCTGTTGTTGTTTTTCCCCATAAATATACCTTTAACTGCATGTTCCTGACAGGGAACAGTTATTTGCTTTTCACAAAGCCACAGAAGACTTGAATTCACCAAGCTGTTTGCAAAGTTATTGATATTTGTCCCCTATATTGCGGTCTCTGCCTCCATACCAGTTTCTGACTCTGGGAGGTGACAGAGGGAAGAGGGATGACAAGACTAATAACCATTGAGGCCCTCTGGAACCATTATCATCTTCTATTCCAATTTCCCTTATGACTTACATTACAGAATATAACCCATTACTTCCTACATCAGGCTTATAATGCTTAATTCAAATATCATTGCAAGAACCCAGTGCATTCATCTCTGAGAACCAGGAAATATAGCTGTTTAATGACATGAAGCCTGATCTAGAGCCCACTTATGTCAAATGGGAGTCTTTCAGCAGACTAATGGTCTTTGCTTAAGGGCCATCAGCTCCAATAAATCAGGAGAAAATTTTAGCTCTAATCAGACAGATCTTGAGAAGTTCATATAAACACACTCATTGAGTTCCCTTTGGCCATTCCTAAAAACTGGCAGCAAGGATGACCATGCTGTCAGCACTTTACAGGTGAGTAACTTCTCGGCAGCTGTGTAAGGTGCAGGCAAGGAAACATGCTAAAACTTAGTGACAAACCATGGTGCTACAAAGACATTGACGCTTACTTAACACCAGAGCCATCTGGGTAGTGTAGGTATGCTCATGGTCCAAATTACCATAATATATCTGACACCATCCCCAAGGGGGAACACTTCATCCAAGTGCTGGAATTGAGCTGCATTACATTATTTCATTGCATACAGAACACAGATGCTAATAAAGTATTTGCCTAACGTAAGCAAGAAGTGTTATGCTGTGTTCATCAGACTATAGGTGCTAATTGGAAGTCAATATATTCATTTAGGAAGAGTGGGACTGATTCTTCCTAATGGTTTGGTAGCTGCCAACTGGCCTTGCATTATCCAAGTGCCAAGTCTCTGGCAATTACTTCTCCTTTGCCCTACGCTATGGCACACTTAACCTATGGCAGTGTTCTACTTGCTTGCACAAACTTGCCAGTTTGTTTAATTATAATCAAATCACAAACATTTAAGGGTTTTACTCTAATGTTGGAGAAGAACATGATGCAGGAGCCCTTTCCATGTTATCTACAAGCAAACAAGCACATTTGTCAAAGAGACACCCATTTGCACCAGAATTTTACCAGCTTCTGAAATTAACTCCAGTTTGTGCACATCAGTACTTTTTTTTAATTGAAGGTCTAGTTCTTTAATCTATTATCTATCATCATTAGTGATTATTTTGAGTGTGAAGCAACATGTATTCTTTTAAAATAATTTGCTGATGTCAAAATACACAAGCTGTGGCATTAAATGGAAACAGCAAGCTGTGTATTCAAAAGCTCTCTGAAGAATAAGAAACCTTCACTCAGAGAGGATCCTGTCACCCCATATCAGAATTATAGTTAAACAGTACAGATCAATGGAAGCTCATGAAACTACCACAATGAAGTATGAAGCTGAGGGAACTGCCACGATTAAAATCCCTGAGGAAGAATTTGCTTTATTTTATATTTGTGTGTTCTACCCAAAATGAAGTTATAAACTCCATAAGTTCCACTTGGTTCTGGACCTTGCAAAAGCAAGTTCTCTTCAAACCTCATACCATATCTACTCACTGCACATTTATCCATATTAGTAATAATTACCACAATGTTTAAAGTTAAAATAGATTAACATCTTTCCCTTGTGTAATTTTTCCAGCCCCCACCAGTACTCACACATCATCCTTCTATTAAGCAAGCATTTTTCATAGCTTTGTGAACAAATTATTTTGTATAGTTAAGCTTTTAGGATCAATCAGATTCCATTAGATTTTATAATTGCAAATACAACAGTAACGGAAAATTCCCTACCTAATTTTTGGGAGAGCTGCACTACTTCGTGTATAGAGTGTATGATCTTCACGTCCTTTAAAGAGAATGTCCAGTGGGATACGTAAAACCCTGGTAAGAAACACCACACAGTCTTTTACAGAACTAGAAAACTGAAGTTGAAATCGCATGGTCCTTGTAAGAAAGACCAAGCTATTCCTCAGAAGTGAAGTTACCAGCTTTCTAGGAAAAAGGTCTTTTATATCTTTTATAGATTCTTAATATTACAAAAGTCTATCATATTTACCCCAAACAGTAAACCTAACAAATCCAAACACTTTCTAAACCGAAGTTTTATTTCTTCTTCTTGGGCAGACAAATAAAACTATATAGCTTTCAAACCATGCTGTTCATTTTACCCAGTCTTATTAAATAAAACAAACACTAAAACAGTCAGCTCACAGGTCAGTGAAATTATTATAATAAAACCCAACCAGATGAAACTCATGCAGGAGAGGTGAAAGAAATGCAGGAGGATGTTTCACATTAATTTTGTTTGCTGGGTTTTTTCTTCATAGTTTATTATTGTTTCAACTTCAGTTCTGGCAAGTGAATTCTTATGTCCTGGGAATATTGCAGCACCTACCTGCCAAAATCACCAGCAAACAAGATTTCTAAAATTCTGCCTCCCAGAAGTTATTTTCTTAAGGGAAATTTGCTTTTTCATTTCCTATGCAATTTCTAAAGCTTTACTAATCAAGAACTAAAAATTAATACTGTAGAGTCTCATTAAAGTATGGGTTTATATTTCATTATTAAATCAATGCTAAGATTAAAACAGGGAGGCTCCATGTTTTTGGGTTTTTTTGTTTTCTCACATCCAATGGATAGACTACAAAAACTCCAGGCTCATAGAGTTCTGGCCTGAAAAAAAAAATAAAAACCAGACCTGATATGTTTATGGAACACTGGTAAAAACTCATCCTGCCCTTCCTTCCAGCTAAGTGAACACTTTTAACTCGGGTATCTCCAAACTCAGTACTTTCTGCCAACTTTTCAAATTGCTAATGCATTAAGTTGATTCCAAAATGCATTGTTGACAATTGGTAAAAATTACGTTTAGCTGTGAATTTGCAACATTTACAAACTTTAAATGAGACTCATTCAGCGAGAAGACAGAGGGTAATAACGACAGTTTCTGTATTTTAAAGTGACAAAAAGCCTAAGGCCAAGGACGATTTAGAGGAATAAAGAACAACTTGCTGTGATAATTACAGGTAACTGGCCAAGGTTTGAGATGGACCAGCTGGTTTCCATCCAGGTTAGACATTTGGGATCCACCTTGATGACTGAAAAAAACAAGCTGCCATAAAGGTGACCTGTTATTGCAGTTACTACACAACCAACCAAACCCAAATAAGCAACAGAACAGAGATGTGCCCTTAAACATAAACCACTGTTTAACAAAAGAGCACCATTTCCATGCAAAACAAAACATCTCAGCGAAATCTACAAGTTAGTCTAACTGCAGGTTTGCCCTCAAAACTAATTAAACCATTGGAAATAACAGAACAGAATCACTGATCTACTGAAATTATAAGAATGAATCTGTAGAAATTGCAGTTTAGTTAGTTATAAATCCCAATTAAAAAAATTCAACAAATTTAATCTTTACCATGACAACAGCTAGATATTCAGAAAATGAGTTATTACCTAACTAATAAATCAACTTTGCAGTCAAATATGGTTTACACATTTTCATTCTAGACTGGTGAGCGAGCCTTTCTTTCTAGGTGCAGAAAAACGTGGTATGCAGTACATCCACCCCGAGCAGCAGAAGCGTTTGATGTGTCTGTTATGTCTACATAGGCCTCCTGCCATAAAACAAAACACAAGTCAATGCTTCTCTTTTACAAGATGATATTTAGGACGCTTTTTCTCTGGCAGCTGCTTCATATGCACATAGGACAGGAACACATATCTATACCTGCTAATACAGGCCAAGAAGGACTTGGCTCTTCCCCAGCTAACAGACTGGAGGTGACAGGCAGGAACTGGTGGTCTCCACCTTTCCCACTGCTCCAGCACCCAGCTCTGTTGAGCAGGTGACGTGCATTGGATGCCACCCCAGACCCAGCAGAACCATGGGAGCTGGGGAAAGCTACTTGCCAGCAGTTCCTTGGTACCACAACCACCTTGGCATGGCAAAGGCCATTGGGAGGTACCGGAATTTGACTTGAGCCACAGTAAGCGAGCTCATCCTTAGCAAGTGTCAGCTTGAAAAAAGCTACCTGAGCTTTAAAATTAAGAAAGCAACAGAAGTTTAGCATTTTGTAAAGCTCAGCAGTGATAAGATTGCATCCTCTACAGGACACGGGAATGATGAAATCATGTGAGCACTTGAGAAGATGGTAGTATAACCATCTCTGTGAACGATCGTGAGATAACATTATGTCTGCAGTTTATAGAAAGTTTGAGCCAAAATCCTATTAAAATAACTGACTGAGGAAGAATCAGCAATAGCTGGCAGCTCAATATCCATCCATCAGAAAAAATGAAGAAAAACCCACAAACCAAATCACCTCATGACTACATACTAGCACAATGCCTACAAAAAGACAAACTACATTTATATTTAGGAACTGAGCTGTAAATCAAATCATCCCCTCTGACAAAATGAAATTTCCAGAATAAGTTATTTTAAAATTCCTATAGATGTAATATATTTAAGAGATAAAAAAAATACAGAGAATTTAAGGTGTCTCTTCTTATACATGCTATCTTTCTTTATGAGTCAGATGGTGGAACTTGGTGCTAAAAAAAAATATAAATTTCTACATAATACAACAGGTTTTATGCATCTTTAATTTTTGTCCTAGGATGTTATTGGTGCCTATTGCATTATGTCATATCAATGTAGATTTATGTGGCAAAGCCTGACGTGGAACATCATTTATAGGTAAAAGACACAAATAAAGCTCCTCACATGTAATTTAAAGTTAATACTGGTAAAATTATATCACCTACTCTGATACCAGAAAACAGACATGCCTTTGGTTTTGCTTTTGTTTTGGTTTACTATCTCGCTCTGTATAAGAAGAGAGAGAAAGGGAGAGAGATATCTACAGGTATACCAGAGAGACAAATTTCTATCCTTCCACGCCTACAGGAGACTATACAGAAATTGCCCAGAAAATAGCTTCTTAAAGGAAATGGGGATTAATGTCCTTTAACTTATATTAACTATGGCACATCTTGAAAAAACAATCTGTACCACAGAGATTCTCATGGATGTTTTTATATCCAAAAGAGATGATCAATGGGAATATTATTACTAACCAGTGTAGCTGATGCAACAATGACTACAGTTGCCCACGTGGCACTTTTCCCTAAGTCAAATCAATTCAACTGGGTAAAAAAAATTATTTAAAAAAACCCATTAACTAGTGCTGAATTTTCCATATTAACTCCAGTTTATAAAAAGACCACTTTACAAATAGTTTTGTGCGGTTACAAAACATTTTTTCTTTGTATTTTATTCAAGCATGTTAATTAATTTTAGCCTTAGATAGTGCTGTCACTTAAAATTTCCTATCACTGGAGTCTATATCTATTTTTTCAATATCACATTCACAGGAGAAAAATTGACAAAACCCACCAAAATGTTAGAATGATAAAGGTTGTCAGGGTAACAAATTATGCACACAGGCAAAAGGGTAAAATATAATTATGCAGATGGTAAAATAAAAGAAGGTAATTTACAACTGATACTGAAAATTACTCGCACAATAAGCATATCCCATAAATCAGTTAGTTAACAACCTAATTTATAACTTTCTGGAAAACTGCAAAGATAAAACAGAGACGTAGAAAGGAATTTAAGTGCCTCATGTCTTTTCTTTCAGTAATGCACCTACTAAGGATAACATTAATAGATCAGCAGCACATTAAATAATTGATGCCATGTTATTACCCCCCACCCCTCTGCACTAATGAGCTATTACTTCTTGTGATGACTGAGTCTCTTCAACAGAGAAAATAGGAAAGTTTTTGCAGTACAGAAATGGCAGAAGCTCATAGTTCTGAGATTATCAGATGGAAAACCTATTCATTTTTCAAAACATCAACAAACACTACTCAGGCCAGAATGAGAGAGGCACTTCTGTGCATTCTTACAAGTCCATTGGAAAGCACAATGGGAACTGAGACCTGTCTTCTCCCCATCAAACAAAAGGCACATCTGAGCATGCTTTTTTTGAAAAGCTACACAAAATTCACTATGGAGGACAGCCCTTCAGCCCCACTCCAGCACGACATAAAAACTAAACACCTCTCTGAGTCCTGTTAACTTAATGAAGATTTATTCACAGGTCTAAATGTTTTTCTATATCAAAAAGGAAAGGGAAAGAGAAAATACAAAGAGTATTTCTGTAAATAAGGTCACGCAACAAGGTGTGACATGCATTTGAGGAGTAAGACAAGTAGTAAAGGTATTGAGCTGCAGACCAAATGCAAGAACACGTGGCATACACTTCGAGACGACAAGACAGCAAGGTGATGAGGAAAGATTTTAAAATTTCAAGAAAAAAAGTGATCATTTGTGTAGCACACTGATAATACAAAAGAGTGGGTAGGCCTAATGCAGGAGTAGCTTTCTTAGGCAAAACCCACCACCCTCCTGGTACAGCCAGGGACTGGGGCACACACCACTGTGACTAGGACAGTAAAGCTGTAGCGTTTGCTGTAAGTAGGGAAGAGCAGCCCTAAGAGTCTGTATTAAAGTTTCAGAAACAATCTTGGCAGAAATGAGTAATAGGTAACTACAAGGTCATTTCATTTGTGACATTAAGTCATTAGACTGATTATGTGTCCATCTGCTCTGCTTTGCAAATTGGCCTTCTGTGTTCATTAGCAATCATAAACCTGGATGTATTATGACACAGGCTAGGAAACACATGTACAAACAGTCAAGAGCACAGACCTGAGATCATTACAGCTACTCGCTTTCATAAATGTTAATGACTTTGAATCATACAATTAGCCTACTGGAAGTAAGCACCTTTAAAGCAAACCAAGTACAAGACCTACATCAAGAAAAATGGAATTTTCACTGTAAATATGCACAAACCCAAGGGACTTTAGTCTACCAAAACAGAGAGGGCTGTCAGCATAGAGAGAGCTCGCTGTAGTAACTATTCATCACCATCACCACCCCAGCATTACCTTCCACTAGAGATAGCAGTCATTTGGAGCTGCTTCTCCTTCCTTCGCCAGCTCTTAACCTGAGCAGGAACCTGCAGCAATACAAGGGTGTTACAAAGCAGGCTCTTACCCTGCCCTGATACAGGATCCTCCAACAGGAGCTTCTCTACTGCAGAGCCTGCTCTCATGCCCCAAACCACGCTCTGCTGAACTCGGGTCAGCTTCACCTTTCTTCGTGCAGACACAGAAGCGCTGGGCTATGGTGGCATCAGCTCAGGGAGCCAAATCCATTCCTGGGATCATTACAGTAATGAATTTAATGCAGGTGCTTAAGATTAAAATGAATACAATGTTCATGTAGCTAGAACTCTGCTGCATGTTGAAGAAAGAGAACCCCCCAACAGCCATTTAACGGTTCATACATTATGATAGCTAATAGTTAAATTATTTACAGAGTGAGCACTTGTACTGTAACAGTATTTTTGTTAGCTACGTATTCATGTCAGGAGAAGCAAAACTAGTGTAGTCCTAATGGATACATTTCTATTCATACATTCAATGTTTTTCTCATTCTACCCTAAGGCTATCATTATATATGGAAATGAAGGAAATTAAAATTATTCCTGTTGCCTCTCTGCTTTATAAATCTTTAATGATTTTTAATTTGAATTCTTTAATCCATCCTTTCATAGAAAGGATAAAGCAGTAATTCTTAAAAAGCCTTTCACCTTTTCTTTTTTTCCCAGTCATTCCTTTATACAACAGATTTCAAAAGGACATGTAGGAATTTTGTTTCTGGTACATACTTTCCTATTTTATCAGTATTCAGCGAAGCAACTAAGGGCATGAACCTGCACCCATCACTAGCACAAGGAGTGATTCAATGGAGCACATATGCGTTTTTCTTTATAAGCAAATAATTATGTTGCTTCTTGTTCAACAAGGCATTTAAGCAAAAGCTGTTTACTGCGAGCTGTGCTCACTGTCATGAGTAATCTTTTTTTATTTAAATGGACTAATAAAGGTAGAAAACATACCGCCTAAGAGTGGTTTAGGAGGAGAACCCAAGCTTCAGGAGCTTTCCTTTGCAACAAGCCAAGAGAAAACGGAACATTAAGATTAAGTTTGAAAGTCCATCATTTGCAGCCAGCTTGGAAGAGGGCAGAAGAACTTGGGAGCTAAACCCAGGCTGAATTAGCTCTTTAACCCAGAAATTGCTGCTTGCCGAGTTCCCTGTTGAGCATCAGAACCAAAGCCTTCCAAAGGTCTCTCTACACATCAGCTGTGATAATTCTCACAAACCAGATCTATATACCCAGACCTGTCACCACTGTCTCTCCACACACTAGTCTCTGGGGTCGGCATAAGCATCTGCTTTGACTAGTCCAGATCCAGCTGGGAAGCAAACAATTGAAAAAATAAATCACTCCCCACCACCCCAGCTTAGGAGCTGAGATACTTCTGAACATTTCACCAGTCTTTCCTAAATACATAGCCCTGAAACATTCCTCGTACAGCCCAGGCATGAACTGAAGTTGCAGTGGCATATACACCCCAAATTACTTGTTCTCCTGAAAGGAGCGATATTTGGGTGATGCACACAGAACAATAGAGCATAAAGGCATTTCTAGTGTGGAATGTACTCTGCACTTCCTAGGGGTACTTGGCATAAAACAATTACCCAGTCTTCTGGAATTTTTTTCAAGTATTTCAAAAATTTTGCATCAAGGCAAAGTTTTGGAATGAATCTCATTCAGCAAATGAACAAATCTCATCAGCAAATAAGCAAACTGCCCTTTGCCTGGATACAGGAGCCATGAGGGGAGTCCAAATGTGAGTGGCCAGGAGAACACTCAATCTTCCAACTTCAAAGGAGGAGATACCCAGAACAGAGGCTATTTTGGGTATCTCCTTCCCAAGGATCAACTTCCTCCAACAAATCTGTCAGGACATTTATTTGCAAAAATTCAGATGTTCTGATTCATCCGTCTTTCCCACTGGAATTGTTTCATTACGGATAAACATCCACATATTTGTTTATATACACATCTTCTGCAGAGGAAGAGAAGTAGCCTGAAAGCTGGGTCTGTCTTCTGAAATATAAGAAAGCAGGTTCAAGTCCACACTCTGAGAAAAAAGCAGGATCTTGATCCACTGGTGTCTCACCTCTGCACAGGTCACTCTCCACTCCGGACTGCTGGCTACTCCGTTGTTGGCTAGGGTTAGTCTCTTTGAACAGAACAGCTATAAAAAGCTTCAAGTTCAATTAACTATCTTTCATTTCCCTTTATTTATCCTGAATGAAAAAAAATACCATTAAAAAACCCTGACCCAATTATTTCATACATAAAAGAAGCCTTTGTAGCAGGTGTAATATTCCTAAGAGGTGGTTAATGAGAAATATAAATCAGAGCATAACTGGAACGAGGCTTTGATGTTGGTGAGCTTACCTGTCATGACACTAAAGAGAAAGATCACAAGGGAGAGTATGAGCCCACATTGCATCTCTTCTGGGGGCTGTTAAAACTGGATAAGCCACAGTCTCCTGGGCTGTGGTAGCTCAGCTCACGCTGAAGCTCTTCGAACCTCCTCTACAACCCCCCCCACAACCCCACACCAGGACACCTGGAACCCACAAGGTCAGGTTCCCCCAGCTTTGCCCACAAAGGACCCACCTCCAGTGGACTGTGGGGAGCTTTGATTTCAGTATGTTTACCTCAGCACAAACCCTGTCAGGTCACACAATCCTTACGATAAGCTGAACAACATTCACAGCTGTGGTGGAAAAAAACCGCATTAAAAAAACCTGGTGTCTGAAAATTATAAAGCAGGTTTTCATTTTTGCCAGCAAACTGAACTCAACTGAACCAAGAAGATGTAAATAAATTTCTAACGAATGTAACTTATTCACAAGAGTTGCTTTGATTAGACAGTCTTTAAAAATGCATAGTGACAGAGGGGGGCTGTGTGTGAATGCCATTTGATCAGGATAAGCACAGCACTGTTGCACATCACCACCACAGTTAAGCAGAGATCCAAGGAAAGCTCCTTCTCCCCTGCAAAAAAGCAGAGGGAACTTTTTTTTGCCTTGGGCTCTCCAACTTGCTTAAACTTCATTTTCCCTCCTCACGTCTTTCTATTGCTTGACTGGCACAGTGAGAGTTCTCCCTCCCATTTCGATTTATTGGAGCCGCAGGAATGGAGCCAAGAATAAATTCACATATCTTTGTGCATATAGCAGTAACCACAGCAGGAATCTCATCTCTACAATAAAACCTTTCCAAACCCAAAATATAAAATGTCCACTTACGTCACATGCAACATCCTGGTAATGAGAGAAAGAGATAAATGACTGAAAATTGTAACAGACAAGAAATTGCACATCCTTTTCTCATTTGTTGTATTCAATGAATACCCATTTGAAAAGGTTATAAAAAACTGTCCAGCAGTTTTCCATTGCTGTATCAGAATAACTATTTTTCAAATGCTAATGCATCAGCAATGCTAAAAGGGTTCTCTTGTTACTGGCTTAAAAGTTATTTTCATACTTGAGTACATTACTACTGTGTAATGAGGGGACAAATGCACTTTACCACGTGTCTATCTAATTCCCTCTGTGACAGCAAGTAAAAATGAACCGAGCTGCCAGTCCTTAGGGCAGCTGGTACGGCTGACGAGCTCCAAGAGAGTTCTTGAACATTCCCCATAAATTGCCAACATTCGTCCCGTGCCTTTAAGCACCCACTGCAAAACCACTGAACTATGTGCATTATACATATTTGTACGTATCAGCTTAAATTTAGCTGAGTTTGGGGGGATCACATTTACTAAAAACATGAACAAAATTTATGTGATTCTTACTAACACCCACAAGAGAGCTGAGATTTAAATTTTAAATTACCAAACAAAGGCAGGGGTGGTACAGGGTGAGGGGAGGCATGGGGCAGGAACGAAGAGGACCAAGACAAGAAATGAGCTTCATGCTCCAAGACATGATGAAAACCTTGCCATTGACGGGTCTTTGCAACACCCACACCTCCCTTGCCAAAACCCAGTTTAGGAGCCGTACGCAGAATTGTCCCTCTAACAGTGTACCAGGGCATCATGAACAGTGATGTCCAACAAAAAGGGCTTATAAAATGGGTGGTTTGATTTTTCATTACAACAGGAATGTGCTTTCCAACTGTTTTCCAGTGCATTCAAATTATTCTTGCACAGAGGTCTCTTTCCTGTGGTGCAACATAGGAACCAGCTGTTTGAAACAGAGAATAGCAGAATTAAACTCTCTCTTTATATACAGGGTTTCCAGCAGTTTTGCAACCTTCCAGCATAGTTCAAGCTCAGCCTAGACACCATTGCTGTGCAGAATCAGGGGATGCCTCTACGAGTTTAAGCTTTGATCCTCCTGCTGAATTTGATAACAAGAGAGTTGACTACTGCCTGACTGCTTTCATGGATAGAATCATTTTGGCTGAAAAATACCTTTATGATCATCGAGTCCAACTGTTAACATACCCTGCCAAGTCCACCACTAAACCATGTCCCTAAGCACTATGTCAACCCATCTTTTAAATACCTCAAGGGATGATGAGTCAACCACTTCCCAGGGCAGTCTGTTCCAACGTTTGACAACCCTTTTGGTGAAAAAATTTTTCCTAATCCAATCTGAACCTCCCCTGGTGCAACTTGAGGCCATTTCCTCTTGTCCCATTACCTGTGACTTGGGAGAAGAGACCAACTCTCACTTAGCTACAACCTCCTCTCAGGGAGTTGTAAAGAGCGATAAGGTCTCCCCTCAGCCTTCTCTTCTCCAAGCTGAGCAATCCCAGCTCCCTCAGCCTCTCCTCAGAAGACATTCTCCAAACCTCTTCACCACCAACATTGTCCTTCTCCAGACCCGCTCCAGCGCCAAAATGTCTTTTATGTAGTGAGGGGCTCAAAACTGGATACAGCACTCAAGGTGTAGCCTCACCAGTGCCAAGTACAGGGGCATGATCACTTCCCTAGTCCTCTTGGCCACGTTTTTCCTGATACAGGCCAGGATGCTGTTGGCCTTCTTGGCCACCTGGGTACACTGCTGGCAGTTGACCAACACCCCCATTTCCTTTTCTGCCAGGCAGCTTTCCAGCCACTCTTCCACAAGCCTGTGGCTCTGCAGGAGGTTGTTCTGACACAAGTTCTGGACCCAGCACTTGGCCTTACTTTATACCAGATGCATTCCGAGACTGTATTAGTAATGGCACAAGCTGCTCTCCACATCAGCTATAGATGGTATTTGTTTAAGACTGAAAACCTGAAACTCTAATGCCCCTCTCATAAAAACTAACAATTTTTTGATGAGGCGTATCGGCTATTTCAAAAGAACATAAAAGTGCAAAGCAAAACACTTTATGAATGACCAGGATCAAAATTACACACATAACACTAGTTTCATCCTCTAGACAGGGGAGTTATGATACAGTCTTGACAGACACGGCTGTGCCATCATGATTTTAATGAAAACCTATTTCATCTTTCACATAGGTTAAACTGGATTCAGATATTGATCACCTAGACAATTTTCTGTTTTACTTTATTACTTCCATACAATTAAAACCCTGCTCTAGAAGTCTTAGCTTCTTTCTGGGTGCTTTTCGCAGTAGGACTTAAGATAATTGTCCAACATAATTTTTGCAGAAAGTACCCCTTAATGCAACTACTCTTCAGCTTCAATACAAACTCATCCGGCTTAATAAGAAAAAAATAAGAAGCTGATAAATAAAAATAAGAAGCTGATAAGGAAATGAGGGAAAGGCAGGCAGAATCTCAAGTGCTGCAGCTATTCCTAAACTGTACAAATATATTCCATGCCATTTACATTCAAGCTTTCTGTTCCAATTGCGCCTCAAATTTATTCTACCTTCACAGCAGCAGTCTCAAAAATGGGGATAATCTTGGGCACCTGCAATCATTCCCGCTATCTCTCCCCAGACTACCAATGATTAAGCCCTGTATATATTTAAGGCAAACATGGCCCTTATTTATGCCACAACTACAAGTGTCCAGAAAGGGAGAGTGGTTTAGCAAACCACTAAGTTTGCTAAGGCTAAGTACTCACACACACATCTTCCTGGACACAGGAACCACATATAACACCACCACCACAACTAGCTTCTCACTCAGTGTCCACCTTTCTCTTTATGTAATAAACAAGGCAAACATCTCATTTCAAAATTAAATAAGAGCCTTACTGAACAATCATTCTTTCTTCCTTTGTTAACTGCACTATACACCAAATAAATCACAGATTCTCTGGTGACTGTGGAAGCCACTACAGCCTTAAACAGTGTCTCAGGTAGTTTCCTCCAATTTACCTGCTCCCTCCCACCTGCCTACAGAAGGGAAAATGTAATTTACACAAATGGCTTAGCTGCAGCAGTTTCCAGATTTTTACATGCTTGACTTCACAATGTCAAAAGTGATTCTTTCAGTGCACATGGGTTTTAGGTTGTGTCCACTTACACATAAAACATTCATTGTTAGGATGTTGCTATTAATGCAATGCCTAGCTCCAAATGTTTACAGATTACAATTTGGATTTCCAGGCCAACTCTTATTATAAAGTAAAATAATATTTTGTGCGGCACAAACAAAACTCACCACATTTAACAAATGTGATTGCTCTATCATCAGATCCTGATTATAGAGTCATCACATTTAACAAATGTGTTTGGTCAATAATAACAATTTGAATATATAGAAATAGAGAAATATTATTGCCCTATAAAAATGAGATCTAGTATTTTTAATGCTCTCTAATAAATCAGTTTGCAACAGCTTGTTATTCTTTGCTAATAAAGTCAGCATTTCTTTTTAAAAAGGAAGGTTCCTGCTTAATTTTGCACCCAATATATTTGAAACCAGAAATCACACACTGGGTAAACAGCAGAAACAAAAGGTGTGTCAGGGAGTGCAAAGCCTGAGGCTACTTCCACACTGCTTTTTCTCAGCTGCATTTGAAATGAGGGTCCCGCAGCTGCAGGAGCTCCTGGCTTACAAAGCTGGTGCAGGAGGTGACATGGATGAGTGCTCAGAGAGAGGCAGTTGGCAGAAATCATCTTCAAGAGTGAGCTGCATCACCAATTATGAAATTACATTTTGGCTCAGTAATTATAGGATGCAAATTTTTGCTTTTAAGATCATTTCAGTTGAAAGCCAGGAAGGCCTTAGCACTTCTACACCTTTCATCTGATAATTAAGGTCATTTTGCTCCCAGACCTCATCTTCTCTGCATGTTTTACGTGGTGTGTCAAAAGACCTAAGTGAAGTGTACTGATGAGGTTTTAGTCAATAGGCAATACTGTCCAGAGGCAGTATGGGATCCAGGCAAAGACTCACTAGAATCAGAGGATTAACAACAGCCAAGACAATGCATGGACCATCCCAAAGCTGTTTGTTTTTGTGTCCAACAGACTGTTGAGATACTGAAGCAGCTTCCTTATCACAGCAGTTTCCTGGTCCCAGGGAGTCAGATGTACACTCATGATTACACTTATCAGCAGACGCATCTGAAGTACATGAATTTCTCTGCTACAACTTTATTCCTTACTTTACCACATAAAGCTTCTAAGTGAACCCTTTCACTGCAACGTATTCCAAGGCCATTGAAGTAATTATTTGAGAGTCTCCAAGCAAAATAAATTAAGCCATTGAGAAATTGTGAAGTAAGTATGAATATCATAGACCAACTTAAAATACATTTATGGTTCCTATTGGAAAGAAATTGAGTTGTAATTGAAACTTTTTCATTTACTGTCCTGAGAGAATGACATAACTCTGTACAGGTGACTAGTATATACTAAATACAAGATTCAAACTCGCACACTGTGGCAACCATGTATCCATTTGGAAAGACAGATTTGATCTGAAAAGGGATTCTTGCAGACTAACAATTTCAGTGGAGATTTTCTTGACTCACCCACCCACCTTTCCTGAGAACCTCTGTCATCAATGCCACAAATATAGCTGAGAGAAATAACAAGATGGTATCAAAAATATTAAGATAATTTGAGTGTGTTTCCTAGCTACAGGGAAAGATACTTCACATAAGTTGATTTCAACTTCCATTAAAGAAAGACTACTACATGGTCTTGAGGAAGGAGACTCTACAGTTTAATAGAATAGCAAGAGAAAAAAACCCACCATGTATCCAAGACAGTATCAGTTCATTTAGAGCTGCCTGTTCAACAAAGAATTATCTAGCAGCCTAGACATTTGTCTGAGGCAGTAATTTGCCTGCCTATTCCAGGGGGCTTGTAGGAGTTCTTAAAGCTTTTTATGGACATCTTAGATACTTTCACCCCAAGAGAATATAATTATCACTTTTCCTACCCTGCTCTTCAATTGCACCCTCAAATTTGCACAGGAACAATAAGGTCTGTAAGTAAGTGCTCTGAAGGCCTACCTTCACGCATCATGAATAATGCATTTCAGCACCCACACAAGGAAAGAACAGGGGATCCAAAGGAGCACTGCAGCCACAGCACTCCAAAGGCAACAGAATTTTTCTCTCCCAGGGTCATACAACCCCACTGTGAGCTCAGTAGCACCACTGGTCACTATATTAGACTATCATGCCTGAAAGAGAGAAAAGTGTGATTCCAAAGAAATACATATATAAAAAATATAATACATCTATAACATAAAATACATACAAGATAAAACTGGAGGGTAAAAATCCCTGAACAAGAAAGGAAATAGTTTCTCAGCAAACCCATCACAGAGGGCAGGAGTATGAGTGGGCCAGAAAACACTGGCTGAGCCTTAAGGTAGCAAAGTAGCACTGTAGGGTGGCTAGAACTCCCCTCTCCCAACCTAATGCTTTACAATGCCATTTTAAGAGTAGACAGCTCTTCACACCACCTGGCTAACTACAGTATCTTACTGAAGCAACTGGATCATACCCACATCATCCTCATTCAAGCACTCACCCAAAAGAAATGCTGTGTCAGATGAGCTATAAGCAGCAGCTCATGCCTCTAGTGATTTGTAACAAGCAGAACACAAATAGCCCTAAACAGACTGTAGGAGGCTCCTCATTAGAAGTCCTGTGGTTGGACTTAGGGAAGGGTTCACATCTATTCTTGCACTACACACATTCATCAACTCTCACTCGGCAGATTTGCCTGCAATTTCTGAAGTTAAGTATTAAGTAGCAAGATTTAGTTCAGGCATCCATGGGCCAGGAGAGGACCATACAAGCCAGGACTCAACACAAGGCAGAGGAAGGATCCTTCATGCTTCCAAAAAACCTTTTTTGAGATGCCAAGTGCACAGTGAGAGATTTTCCCCAGCATCCTTGCATGGGAGAGAAGTGTAAAGCACAGCCCCTCTTCTCTAGCTGCATTTAGAGCTCACACAGTGGTTTGATAGTCACAGGTCTTTGAAAGCAGAAGACAAACAGCCATGATGATCACCGTGCTTTGGCATCTCCTCCCAGGTTGATCTTTGTGACTTCCCAAGGACTTGCTGAGCACAAACCCTGACAAACACCAACCTGAGGAAAGGAGCAGAACTAACATCCTCAGCTGCTTCATCTTCCAAATACTGTTCCTAGAGCAAGGGCAACCTTCCCCATGTGCAAGCCCATTACAAGAGGCTCCCAAGAAGGGCATTTTCTGGGGAAAAAGCTCCTTGCTGATAAGGTCTGAGGCACAAGAGAAGTTACCTGGGGCTACAGAGCAACCTGCTGACAGAGCCCCTCTAACAGCTGCCTGCTAGCCGTTTCCAAGCCAGCATCCCTCTTCTGCCTGGTACCAGCCAAGGGGAAAGAGACATTTGTGAGGACTTTGTAGGGGAAAAAGTCTTAATCCAAACCCAGGTAACTCAAGGGTAAGTGTGGGAGATTTGGGAATAGGGGAATCATTTGTTCTTAACAGACAATTATTGGCCATGAATCATTTACTAGGAGGATAACGAGACACTGGAGAGAGTGATACTGAATTAAAAACGATGGTCCTGATCTTTATCCCTTTCTATTTTTCCCCTTAATAAAATTGCATTGGATTTTCCTAGACAGAAGCCCTTGCTGCTAATTATTTTTAAACATTTGGATGTAAAACTAAAACACCTGAAGAACTAACACACAGGAGGAGAAGGCAAGGAGAAAAGCAAGCCTATACCAAGATTGTGTTATTTAATTTCATTGCAACTAAGAAAAATACATGAAAAATACAGTTTCAGGAAAAATATTAGTTTTGTTAATGTGTATTTTTATAGGAATCCAAGCCCAAAATATCTTGTTTCAAGTAGTGTGAATCAAATAATTTTTTTCCTGCTTGGTGGGATGACACGGAGAAGTTTTGCTCTGAGTTAGTTCAACTGTAAACTCCTGTTTCTCAAGAGCTACAGGTTGGAATAGCCACATCACACCCACAGGATGAGCTTCTGACCAAACTTCAATGCTTTTCTTCTCTCTTCCTTACCCCTACAGTAAGTTTTCTCATGGTAAGGATATTCCTGGAGTTGATGAAACGTTGCACATCGTATTTGTTTTCTTTGCCAAGCCACCAGTCTGTCTCATGGGAGATGGGATCTGTTGGCAAGCAGTGACGAGGTTCACCCATATGGCTGCTATCAGCGGCAGCAGGTTGGCTGGAGTAGCTCTAATTTAGCCATAAGCAAAGCTGGAAAAATCAATACATTAACTTTTCCAAAATCAAGGTTTCAAATGTTTTAACTACTTGATAAGATTTAAGAAGGAAAAAAATACTGAAATTTTCCAGTTTGGGGCAGGATGGAAATTGCAGCTTTTGGACAGCTCTACACTTTGCTACCAATGGTTTGGATTACAGAAGAAGTCATGGTTATCATAACCACCCAAAGCAATCAGTACACACTTGATCCGATATATTAAGTCTGCCACTTGTCATTTTGTTAAGTCTTACTTGTTGCAATCCAGAATCTTCCTAAGTACTACTCTGTAAATGTACGCTGACTGTATGCCCCCATCCCCAAAATGTTTTACCTCCAGTAAGTTACCATTTACTGGGCCCAGCACAGTGGTCACGATAGCCAACACAGTCTGAGCCACTCCCACCAGCATTGCCTGCCTGCAATTATTATTATTAACTGCCTGCCTACACACAGGTAATAAATTAGATTATTTTAAAAATATATATAATAAAATAAATAGACAATAGAAAACAAAATCCAGACCGCTTAAAGAGGGGGAGAAGGAATATCATTCAGTTTTATCCCCCCAAATTCACTGTGCTTTTAATAATTTCCTTTCATGGAGACTGCAGTAAGGCAGGCTACCACACAGATGCTCTAAAGAGCTCACACAAGCACGCAGAGGAGTAAGCAGTGATTCTGAGCCAGTGAATAAAGCTAAGTCTGCAATGGATAACTCAGCTAATAAGCATAACAACATGCAACCCAAACCATAAAATCTTCATTCTTCTCTAATACTTTTAAAGAGATTAATGGATTTTTTTTTTTCAGTTTTAATAAGACTTCTAATAAGCTGAGATGTAGTACATGCACAACAAGTTCCAGCTCAGTGTGAATTTTTATAGCAAGCCTAGAAAATACGGGTTTATCGCCTAAACGCTGACACAATCATAAATGTAATGGAGAAAACAGCACTGCTGTAATTTTTGATACAATCCTACCAATATGGTTAGTAGATAATGGTCGCAGCAAGAATTTTACTTTTTACTTTCATTCATGTTTTCTAACTTAAGACTTCTCAGGGGTTTCCTGCCACTTACCTAGTTTTTGTAAAACAGGCCTATGAAACACACCTCTCGGCTCATGGTGTGCTATTAAGATAGATGATAAAATATCTATCAGCTAATGCAGAACCTAAAATCATTGGATAACAGTTATTTTGGGGGCAGCCTGGTGCATGTGCTGAGATTACATTAAAGACTGAATTTATTAGAACTTGAAAGAAATCTCAAATGAGACAAGACACAGGAGATTCTGGCTCAGTTACACATGCATGAGCTACTAACTTGAAGCTAACAAACGAAAGTCATCTCCAGAATTACTCTCATGCAGAAGAGTCTGAACAGAATAAAAAAAAACTTTTTAAAAACATATGTAAGAGAAACAGTGGGAGGATATCATTAGTATTTCTAAACGTGCTAAGATAGGTCTACCAACAACTTCTGAAACACTATAAAAGTTGTCCAATTTCACTGCTCTTCCCTCTGAAGATTACCATGCAGCTGCTGGGCCACCCATGGCAAGGACTCACTTGAGGCAGAGGCAAGCTCCAGGCTGGCAGCCATGGGCAAATAATAGCCATGGACAGCAGCTGGTTGTCAGACCTACCATTTCCCATGCAGGACAGCAAGGTAGTGCTTCGGGTCAGCTGCCCTAGAACAAGGCATTGTGTCCAGTGTGTGGAGGCAGCCTCTGAAGTCTGACTGATATGAACCTGAACTGCTGCGCTCCAAAGCTGGTCGAAACAAGATCTAAAACCACTGACTTCTTTATCAGCAGTCCTTAAAGTGGTGCAGTTATTCTCCACGTTGCTCAGACCAAACACTTTCCTTACTTTGCCAGCCACTTTTGGAAGATGCAAAGCCAAAAGAAGTCAGAAATGTTAAGGAGACACATTGCTACTAGGAAGGTTGTTAGTGGCCAGGTCAGAGAGGTGTCTGCAATGTGAGCTGGCAATGCTGCTGCCCTGCTAAACTGCCAGAGAAACACATCAGGGGCTGCTCCTTTCCTTCCCTAAACTCACTGACTTCTCACCCTGGGAAGGAGGGACCATCCAATCACTAATAGTGCTCAAAATTTTTTGCAGTAAGAGCATCCAACCATCCAGCAGCAGGCTGAGGCCAGGGACTTAGCTCAGATAAGCTATGCATTATTGCAGCAGAGTCTGATAAAAATAAGGATATGTTAATAACATCTCTTCTGTATTACAGACCTCTGTTTTGTTTTTTTTTAAGGTGTAGCACTTAAATTCTGTGTATGTCAAAGCAAATGGAAATTGTTATTTGACTAACAGAGAAAGAAATGAGACAGAGATAATCAGCAGGCCATGGGTAGAACCAAAAACTGAGACCAGGCTTCTCAAGTATGTTTTCTGTTAGGCTGCACTGTCTACAAGTGAATGATTAAGGATACTGTGCCAATTTTCTAACCCAATTATGTCCTTTGTGGCTCAAACCACTGGGGTCACTGGAGTTACTACCAAGCAAACTGCCTTTGTCATAAGTCTTCCAGTCATTCTTGCATTCAACTTCACAGCATGCTAGCACACTTCTGACCAAAAAACTAACCTTCCTTGAAAGGGAGCAGTTGAAGAAGAATCCAGTTCTCAGTTATACCCAGTTATTGTTATAAACCAATTCTGTCACAGTGACAGTTCACTGCAATTCTAGCAGTTCTGTTTTCTACTTCATACTGCAGCAAAAATGCCCATTATTGTAATTTTGATCCAGTAACCAGGTTCATCATCATTCAGCTATGCAGAATTCGTTATAAAATACTTCCCGTTACCTTTGCAGGATGAAGGCCAGCTACTGGCAAGTGAAATCAAGTCTCAGCAGAGGGGGGAGGTGGTACTTCCCAGAGGATGCAGCACAGCACCCCTTGATATCACAGGGAGTTTGTGGCAAGATGCTCAAAGCCAAGCAGGTCCAAAATGCTGGTTTTCCAAGGCTGAAGAATTTATTTTGAAACCCACAGTGTTACACAAACCTGTGTACCCAAAACACAGACAGCATCAATTCCACCAAAGTAGGTCCTGGGGAAATATTTTACTTGAAAATACCATGTTTCATCATTTCTAAAATGCTTTTTACATCCTCTAATCTCAAGAAGTTGAGAAACCTACTAGTAGTGGTCCAGCTACAAAGTAATAACAAACTATATTTTTATGCATATACATTTATATATCCATCCCAACTAAATTCTCTGTGTTTCACCAGTTTATGTACATTTGCTTCAGAGTAATTTCCTTTGCCTTTATGCCCTTTCACTGCCTACTTCAAGGAAATAACACATCACTTCTCTACGCTGAGCACTGCGTTTTGGAGTGGCTGTACCCATACACACCCCCTCCCTACTTCTAGGTTATGGAGAGATGGAGATCAAGGCTGTGCTATTCCTGCACCCCTGCACAGGACTCACCTGAGCTGAATCAATTCCTACACAACAAACCCCAGCACTGGGTGAGGGTGGAGTGAAGAAAGAGTCAAAACCGATTGAAGTTTTTCTCTTCCTTAAGCTTTAAAAAAAGAATTAGTCTCCTGTAATATTCCTCTAGCAATTTAAGGGCCAGGAGCTTCTCTCCCTTTTCTTTGCTTCATTTAGAATTCATGTTTGGTTTATGCTGTATTTGCATCAGACTTTAATGCCAATCGAATCAGCTTATCTACCATGAAAGATCAATGCAAGCCCTGTAAACACAAGTCTTTTGAACTGGTTAAGGAGGGAATTTTTGAGACCTTTCTTCATCTTCCTGCTCTTGACTCAGTCTTAAGGTGCCATTTAGAAGCACTGGTTGTGACTTATAAGTACTCAGTGATATTTAGCTTGCAATTTCCCCTTATACTCAAGGACTGATTGATGTATTTTTTATTTAACCTTGGGAAACCTTTTCCCCTTTGATTGCTTCCTGCAGATGAGTGTCTGTCTGGCCTGGTACTCTGATCCCATGGCAAAACTGGTTCAGCTTCCACCTTCTTAGTGCTACCAGCACATGTTCATCAGAACAAACGACTACACTTTTTTCTGATTCAATTGTTAGGTTTCAGATGTCAGAACAGTCTATGCAAAATCATTTGAAGATATTTTGAACTTAAGGACTTGAACTCATCACTCCATGGCTTCTACCACAGGTTGCATGTCTATAAAGACATTGATGATAGCAGCAGCCCAAAGCCTAGGGTTTCCACAAATGGCCAAGCTTTGCTCCTAGAACAATTCTTTATTCTCCTATTCTCCATCTTGTTTTGGTATCCGTGGGTTACATGAATGGAATCTCTTTCATTTGGATTTCTTCACTTCAGTGTAAACTTCTTGTCTGAAGATTTCTCATTCTGTTGTCTTGCTTTCTCTCTCCCTCTTTTGAGGATTCCTAAGTAACAGAAAATTGCAGGCTTGTTGCTCCTTATACCAGTGTTAGTCTGTTATTTCCATCAAGGCAACATCACTTGCAGCTTGTGCAGAGCACAGATAACAAATCTAATTGAGAGCAACAATGCCATCTCGTTACAGTTTAAGGGTTTCTGACAAAGGCAAGAAAAGGCATTCCGGGCTTACCTTAAGTGTGTACAGTCACTTAAATGACACCACTGAGGATTGTTTTCTTGGTTTTCTTTTACACTTTTATTTAGAGGACTTAGATGTCTATGTTGATGCTTTGCCAGCGCTGTCCGTTTGTAGTACATCCTCCTGCCTCCCCAAAGCCTGTAGAGCTGTGGCAGCCTCCCCTTTGATGCTCCATGTGATTTTCATGCAGTCAGCTTTACCTGAAGGTCTGTACTTTGCTTTGTCTCCATATGAAATCTGTGCACCCTTCTGCAAGCACTTGTTCTGCTTTAGAATTCAGTCAGTTCAGGAGGATGAAGATGAATGAATCTCTCATTCAGCCCATGAGAGGTTTCGTACTGAAGAGTCTGCTTCACAGGGACCAGGATAATGGCTACTCACATCCTGGCATTGGCTATAGAAGTGACTGCCAGATTATGCTGCCACTTTATCATGCTGGTCCCTGGTGAGCCCTACATCCTCCACATTATTTGGCAAACACAACTATTCCCGGTAGATACTGATCTGCCACCTTTAAGAATATCTACTGTCTCTGCATGGTTATTTTCCAAGTATAGATGTATCTTCTTCTAGCTCCTTTATTCCCCACTTGCTGGAGTGCTAACCATTGTGTCTAAACAGATTTTCCTGAGACTCCTAGCACTCTTCCCTGCCAAGATCATTACAGAAAAAGCACTATATACATAAATGGGCACACAGTCTCTCAAACACCCCCCAATCCCAGTATTCCTGGGGCTCCCTGAGATGAAAGGCTTTTGGACCCAGTCACCCACCCTTCTAGAAATACAACCCACAAGGAGGAGTGGTAAGTAGGTAACCATCCCAGGCAACTTCCATTTCCTTCCTGGTGGGTCTGCAAAACATCTCATCCCCAAAGAGCTCTGCCAAAGTGCCTGTATTTCAGCACTGTTGAAGCCACTGGGCCCCCCCTGCCCGTCCTTTGCCAAGGCTGCACCTCTGGGAATGAGTTGCCAAATTAGTTGAAAAATTGCCCCATTTCTCATTGCTTTCCCATGGAACCTGGACTATAAAAAGTGCTGTGCTATGCTAGTTCTGACTCTGTGTTACAGTTTTGTTTACAAACAAGTAAAATGGATTGTTACGGACATGTGTTATTCTGGCTTCCAATATGGATATTTCATTCTATTACGTCCTTCAGGAGTTGTAAAAGGATCATTATTAAAAATTATGTATACCACATCATGGCTAATACCTAGCTGCCCAAAACAAACAAACAAAAAAATTCATTACAGAAAGGAAAAACAAAAATAGTTTTACAATATCTGAAAAGAGGAATTTTACTTACTCGGTAAAGCATGCATGAGGCAGTAAAACCCTTCTGCACTTATAAATTTTCAGGCCAAGGACTTCTGTTCAAGTTCAAAACCATTTTTTGCAATGCCAAGATATCATTTTGTTCAAGTAAGTATTTAAGTTTATAATAATTTTCCAACTTCAGTTTATCAGCATTTTCCAACTTACATTTACTGCTCAGTTACCAAACAGTAAAGTTTGCTCAAGTTTAGCTGGAGATGAAATGTGGAACAAAGAAAGTAGAAAAATGGGACAGAAATCTCATTACAGTTGCTGGCCCTGAATACAAAAGCTATTTCTGGACTGAGAATAAACACAGGAGCTAAAGAAACCTTCTATTCCCTGGTCAGACAGCAAAAGGGCTGGCAGAGAATAAGGAAAACCATTAGTCTGCCAGATTACTTTTTAGAGTGTCAAGCAACACACATCTGTGACCACAGCCCCATGGCCAGTGGGCCAGTGGTACCTTGAGCACTGCCACCAAGCTCCTGCTGGGGAGCGAGCTGCAAGATGGCAGTGGGGAGAGTGGTGACCAGTGAAATGGACAGAAGCAGCATTTTTGGCTTGGTTTTGTGGCATACGTATCCTGCTAATGACACGTTCACATAATGTGATAAAATCACCTAATGGGATAAAACCAACTACTCGCAGTGGCTTTCTCATCTGTTTCTTTTATGTTCAATTTAAATGTTTGATTTTGGTTTTAACTTTACAATAAATGACCAACAATAAAGTGAGTGAAAATACAATAAGATTGGACAGTAGAATCTTGGTGCAGAGCTGACCGTACTGTGCGTAAACCCAGCTAAGATTTCAATGTGTTTCCCTTATCACAAGTGTGCACACGGTCTGCCAAGGGCTACTTTAATTTCAAATACAGAACCATACATTTCTGCCATCTTTATGAGACGTATTCTTGTCATAATGCATCTCTACATTTATATTTAGCAACACAAGCTGTAGAAAATAATTATAGAAAAAATTTAAGCCTCCCTTCCTGCTTGATATCCAATCTCTGCAAGTGAAATAGTTCCTTGACAAGGTAAAGGAAGGAGGATGTCTTTGATACTCACTGCTCTCCTATTTTTAGCTCTTTAAAATGGTTTCCTGTGGGGTTATGCTTGGGAAGATGTGGGCACAACTCAAAAAAATTCAGTAGCTGTAAAGTAAGAATGAAATAAAATTAGAGAATGTATATAATGAATAAAACCTGTATTCTGCTATTTCTTCCCCGTTGAGAAGCCTAATGATCCTAGCCCATATCATTGTAACTTGGACTTCTGAGATTTTTTTTCAAACTTGCTTTATTTATACCTACACTCGCTGAATGGCAGTACTTCAGGATAAATCTCAGGCTCACTGCCATGAGTGGATTAACTTTCCTAATTACTGATCAATTTTTCTTTCAGCTCATTTCTCATTCTAGCACCCAGTGATTTCCCTAACTCACACAATATGGCCTTTAAATGTCAAATCACAAATACATGGGAAAAATAAGACATTTGATAAATCTGAAAGCTATCCATAAAAACACCGGAGAGAAAGTGAACTGACCCACCAAACTGCCCTCCTCCCCCTCCAGCGCAGGGGACAAGCCACAAGGATCATGTTGTAGATAAACATTTTTCAAGATAAAACAATCCATGAGAAATACATCAAAACGGGCTCCCAAAATAAATGAAAACAAACTGCATCCCTTAAAGCTACTGCAGTGAGCTGCTGCTTCCTTGCAGCTTTATCCCTCTGCCCCTTTGGTACATGGGATTTCCTGGCAGAGCAGGTGCCAGCACCAGAGTCATGCCCCCCTCTCCTACCTTAGGAGGCCACCAACACGTAGCAGGGTGTCTCCTTCCCACTTGGAAAGGGCACACAGCTGCTTAGTGACAATGCACCTTAAATTTTATAATGATTTATTTAAAAGGAATAGCTTGTGTATGCATAATCAGGTATTCTAACTCTGATATGCATGATGATTAGGATTAATCACTCAGCTGCTCAATTGGGCCAAGTGAGAGCTTGCAGTAAAGCCACATGCATGAGTTGGCTATATTCTTTACTGCTCTTCTCCAAATTCAATTAAGATGTCACATACACTCTTGGAACTAGGGATTATAAGCAAAGTTCATCTTGTTCAGCCGAATGAACTGGATGAGAAAAGGCAGAGCATCTCCATCACCACTGCCCTTGATTACCACAGTCATTCAGGTAAGAATCTGGAGGGCACCACTTACACCTGAGCAGCTGTACAACCTGGAGACACCTCAGTGGCCCAAAACGGTTGAAGAGAGAAATACTCTCCTTTTGATTCAGCTTTGGCTATGGCCCAGTGATTTGATTTCAGAGCAGGAATACTTTGGTGGCCATACATGGGTGCACTACAAACACAATGCAATTACCCTTCAAGTGTTTGTGTGCACATAATTAACCTTCTGGTGGGATACACAAGTGGAGCATCTTCTCCAGCACATTACTCTTCTGAACTGATTTACATAAACTGCAGTGGAGGGAAGGAAAATAACTAAATACACCACCCCCACAAAAAAACAACCAACAAAAGAAAAACCCCAAAACAACCTCCCCCAAACCAACAAAATCCCTCAGCATAAAGAATTTTATCTTTGTTAAATTCAACCTATAACACAGGCTTTCCTTAATATTAAAAAAAAAAACAACCAAACAACCCAAACCAACAAAACAAAGCCTGTCTCTTCAGCTCAGCAAATAAAGCACATATTGTACATTTTGAAAGGCTACACTGAATATCCACTACCATTATCAAAAATCATCGCCCCAGAACACTAACTTTTCAGTAGGAAAAACATCTATGTCAGAAACATTTTAAACCTACATAAGAGAATGGGAGCTACTACATGCTGTCAGTTATTTCTCAGACATCTTCCAAAGGTTTTTTCTGTATTCATTACACACCAGTTTACTCAAATTTCATTCTCACAGTTTAAGTCAGTATAAGTGTTCTCTTTTTTTGAGGACATTAATGATCTCTGAGTAGAGGTTTACTTTAAAACTATGATTTATTCTGTTGTTTTTATGACAAAGATTTAATTATCATTTTCTGAGAAATGGAAGGTCATTTTGATGGTTTGTGTTTTCTTTAAAAATTGTAAGGAGAGATGAGAGATGTGAAAAGGCATCTGGTTATAATCAACCATGCAGCATTTTAAGCAAAAGAACATCTAATCTGAGGAAAAACGCAATTGCCATACACAAACTTTCACTTAACTTGGTTAATTATAAAGCATGGGTAAGGCTGCTAAACAAGGCTTCTTTTGGGAAGAGAAAAACAAAATAAGGAATAGGAAACCAACTATCTGGGGGGGGGAAAAAAACAGTTGTAGTCCTTCTTCCCAGGATGCAGAAAGGCTATCAGAAAAGATTAAACCCAGGACTGTTGTGGCTCTGTGAGAAAGGAGGCGTGATGGCAGCTGTCCTGATCACATCTTTGGTGGCTCTTAGGAGCACAACCATCTCTATTAAGGAAAAAAAAAAAAAAGCTTAAAAATATATATATACACACACATATATACTGCCAGCATGTCTAGTTATTGACACAGATGCAAGTGCTCACTTTAATCTATTTGGATAGCCTCCCTGCATGCAGGGAAGAGGAGCAGCTCTCCTGTGATTTAAGAGGGCAGTAAGTTATTAGGTCCAGTACAACTGCCCACTGTGGAATATCTGGTCGCTGTATTCCAGAGCTCTCTCAGCAAGTGTCCCTCACAAGAAAAGGCTGGAGCAGCACAGCAGGACCAGGAAAAGGTGTGACATGGGGCATCTGCCTGCCCTTCCCACCGGCAGCCTTGCTCTGGCACACCCAGGCAGGACCACCCGCACTGCTCTGCACAGCTGAAGGAGCTGGATGCCCCTGTAAAGCAGATGTAAAGTATCTCCCTGCTGAGAATCAATACCCTGAGAGGTTAAAAGAAAGGACAGAAAAATCACTGCTTAGAGACAGTAAGACATTAGGTCCAAACTCAATTTATTTTTGAAATTAGATTTCTCAAATCCAGCAAGTCTGCATTTTGGCCAGCTCTTACATCCCAGCCTTTTCTTTTCACATGTAGACTCTATCTTACAGAAGCAAGCCAAGAAAAGCAGCAGACAGCAATGGTGTCTGACTTGAGTTTATAAGCACTATAGTTTCCAATAACTCATTTATTGATCACAGAAGTGGTAAATGTCTGTCTATCCTTGAGAAGAGAGAAAAACACCACAGCAATCCTCACAAAATGATTAATGAGATAATACAGTTATCCAGCTAAAGCTATAGGAACTCAGAATATTTACATGCAGTCACAAGATGAATGTACCCTTCTTTATGAGACTCTTTTAGCTTGGCTCTAACACTGTGACCTGTGAATCCCAACTTTGATAAATTAACATCCAGATCACAATCCACAGCAAAAAGGATGTGAAACAGCACTAAGAGGTCAGGTCCTGAATATCAATCAGTCCAGTTTCTTGGGTTTTGGGAGCCAGTATGTACTAGGTAGAAATCTGGCCACAGTAAATGACTCCTATTTCCACTATGCAGCATTTTACAGATACCTTGCATGCATGAAATTACAAAAGTCACAGGACAGATGAAGAATAGAAGAGAGATTTACAAATTATGGATTTATCTTTTAGTATAGACAGAGCACTCCAGGGAAATTTCCTCCTCGGCAGAAGAGCAAAGTAATTTCACACATAATAGAGAATGTGAAGACAGAAGGGCTCCGAGTCCTCCTTCCTTCAAGAGCAGAGCAGGGGAGGGAAGCATTGCCCCAGCATCGCTGCTGCCTCGGCTTCCATGAAGGAACTTTGACTTCCCATTTATAACATTAAATGAGTAACTGGAAGGATTTTGTCCCTTTTCCATTTTCACACATCCCCATCATGTGCTGAATGGAATCTTTACTTTTCTTTTTTTTTCCAAGGTCATAAAATAACCTGATTCTCTAAACAAAAAAGATGATACAGAACCTGACCTCAATTGATCCTAACGTATACCATCCTTCTACTCTAACTCACCGTGATCAAGTCCCTTGAATAAAGTTCTACATAAAACCACCTACAGCATGACACCAGCTCATATGAATAATGCAACTGAAAACCTTTATTGCTGAATGGTGGAAGGTGGCAATGTTTTCCCTTTCTCAACTATCCCTGCTGTCACTTCATGCTAGTAGAGTTATGTCAGCATATTGCATCACTGAAATATACTCACAAATACTTCAAGGCATTCCTCATTCTCCCAGTCCTGAGGTGTTTTTTGGGGGGGTTGTGTGGTGTGGGGGAGGGAAGGGTTCTTTTTGGGTTTGTGGTATTCTGTTGGTGGGTTGTTTCGG
The DNA here is from genome assembly GCA_004320125.1 of Scolopax mira. Classification (NCBI taxonomy): domain Eukaryota; kingdom Metazoa; phylum Chordata; class Aves; order Charadriiformes; family Scolopacidae; genus Scolopax; species Scolopax mira. Next base: position 49,368 of record BJBW01004586.1, on the reverse strand, counting down.
AAGCAGTGGCTGGGGTTTGGGGTGGGGTTATTTTGTGTTGCTGCATCCCCTAGTCTTGACAGAAACCTCTGAACAGATGTATTGGTTCATGAAGTTCAACCAGTTCAAGTGCAAGGTCCTGCACATGGGTTGGTGCAATCCAAAGCACAAATACAGGTCAGAAAAAGAATGGCTTTAGAGTAGCCCTGTGGAGAAGGATCTGGGGGTGTTGGTAAATGAGATGCTCAACATGATCCGTCAATGTGCATCTGCAGCCCAGAAAGCCAACTGCATTCTGGGCTGCATCAAAAGAAGCGTGGACAGCAGGTTGAGAGATGTGATTCTGACCCTCTCCTCAACTCTTGCAAGACCCCACTCAGAGAACTGCATCCAGCTCTGGGGCCCCCAACAGAATAAGGACATGGACCTGTTGGAGCAAGTCCAGAAGAAGGCCATGAAGATGGTCAAAAAGCTGGCGTGCCTCTCCTATGAGGATGGGATGAGAGCATTGGGGTTGTTCAGCCTGAAGAAAAGAAGGTTCCAGGGAGAGCTTATAGCAGCCTTCCAGTATTTAAAGGGGGTCTACAGGAAAAATGGGGAGGGACTCTTTATCAGGGAGTGTAGTGACAGAAAAAGGGGTGACGGTTTTAAACTGAAAGAAGGTAGATTTAGGTTTGATATTGGGAAGAAATTCTTTGCTGTGAAGGCAGAGGGAGACTGCAACAAGTTGCCCAGGGAAGTTGTGGATGCCCAATCCCTGGAGGT